>JALLBA010001337.1:0-10286 GCA_036939675.1 Cyclostephanos invisitatus
CACATTTTGTGTTTGTGACACACAAACACAAAATTAATTTTGGGAACGCTCCATTAGTTAGTTGGTGCTTAAACCCCTGCATACGGTGTAGATAAAAAAAGCACCTGATCAGAACGCCGCCCCATCGACGATGGCGAGGATACTCGTCGTCAGCAGCGGCGGCGGCGATGATGACGGCAACGCCAAAAACAAAGACAAGGACGACATCGACTACGATGACGCCGCCGTGTTTTCCGACTCCATCGATCGACACAATCGACCTCGCATGCGTCGGGACGTCATACTGTCGTCCCTCGGATCCAAGTACGCAACTATTTCCTCCTTCGTCGCCGTATCTCCGCCGCCTTCATCGCCAAGTTCGAACGACGTCGCGTCCATGCATGATCTCATAGTATATCTATATTCTCGAGTGCACGACGCGAGTATGGTCCGTTTCCTACTCGAATCGTGGAATAAGTGGATGGACATGGGACCCAATTGGGACAAGGACAATTGTCATCCGGAGTGGAATGGGGAAATTGGCACGTGCCCTCCGTTGATACCGCTGCATTCGGCATTCCGTTGCGATGGCATAGACAGGCCTTCCACGAACGTCATGGGCGCGATCGGATATTACTGCACGGATTTCATCACCCCCATCGTGGGGACGCTTGCGATGGAACTCGCGATGGACGCACTCGCGATCTGCCGAGCGGCGGAAGGCGCCTTCCTACCCGCGTCGTCATCGGGGGGAAACGCGGCGGTATCGTACGCCGTGACGACGCATCCAGGCCATCACGCGTGTCGGGATTGCTTCGGGGGGTACTGTTATCTCAACAACGCCGCCCTCACGGCTAGGTTGATGCAACGCAGGATCGAGACCGGTAGATCGATATTCGACCACGATGGGAATGTCGTATCGAATTACTGGGACGACGAAGAAGACGACGGGCCAGCCCCGAACGACCGACGACCGCGCGTGGCGATAATCGACGTCGATTATCACTGCGGCAACGGCACGGCATCGATATTCTATCGCGATCCGGACGTGTTCTTCGTTTCGATACACTGCGATCCGGAGATCGATTATCCCTGGAATGCCGGATACGCCGATCAGACCGGTATTGGCGATGGTCTCGGCACGACGATGCACGTGCCGTTGCAACCGGGATCCGGCTGGCACGATGTATACGAATCGTCGTTGCGCGATGCCATGTCCGCGATAACGAATTTCGACCCGTCTGCGTTGGTGGTGTCGTTGGGGCTCGATACTCACGAGGGGGATGCCGTGGCGGTCAATCGGGGCGGGTTCAGGCTGTCCGGACGTGATTATTACGAGATGGGGATGTTGATGGGTAAATACATGTCAGGGAAGGACATGCCGTGCGTATTCGTGCAAGAGGGGGGGTACAAGATGGACGTCGTGGGGGATGCGGCCGCGGACGTCGTTGGGGGATACGCCGTCGGCGTCGGGGGAGCAGTTGTGGGAATCGATGATCATTGAGGGAGGGGGGGTCATGCGCGTATCTGTGTCTGGAGATAATAATTGAGCATGAACAGGTTGGCATTGTCCGCCGGTTAAAAAAAAGCGTCAATTTGTTTCGTCATCGATTTAAGCGACAACGTTCGACAAGTTACCAACCAAGGATTTTGTTTTCAGGACAACTCGCCATTACTGTTTCGTAAAAGTACTTGCATACTATTTCAACCTCACATGCATGTTTTGAACTTTAGGGTGTACTATCTACTGTATCAAAACATTTTGCCTCTGGTACTCTTCTTTGCCATGCATTGTTCTTGTTCTCCAGATCACATATGATAGTGAGTTTTGGGTGTTTTCATTCGCGGCCCCAAGTCAGCACACAATAAACTACTGCTCTGCCAACTGCAGTTCAACTACTATGCGATGGGTTTCGTCACATCATTGTGTACACACATGTTAGTACCATGCAAACCAGATATATGATATTATTCCTCCATCCTTTTGTTTGCCCATTGTGGGTTCCACACAAAATCAAAATATTATTTAAATAGAAGATCATAGAAGTGATACACATGTCAGCGCTCTCTCTCCCTCCCTCTCTTACTCCTCCATGTCCTCCCACCCTCTCATTGCAAGAAATCCTCCTTCCTGCTCACTCAATTACTATAACAAAGTATAGAGAGTAATTATTGATTGGAGCAATAAGTACTTGCGGTTATGACAAACAATATTCTTCCACGCTGAAGAGAATAATCAATCCCATCTTGATGGGAGATACTCTCTCCCACTCTCTCACCCATCACCTAAGTAACACTCTGCTGCTGAACTGCTGAACTGTGCCTTTTGTCCATCATTGCCATGCCCGACAAAAATGCCCCACCCAAAAAGAAAATGGACCACGTCAACAGCAGACAACCTGTAAAAGCAAAAAATTAAAATGAGTGCTGCAAGAAACAATAAGATATCATCAGGCAAAATGGTTATGGAATTAATACTGAGTGCGGGACTTGAACCCGCGACCCTTCGCATCGGAAACGAAAGCGCTGCCACTGCGCCAACCCAGCAATCCCGCAAAATGAGGTCAAAATGCTTATTATAAAGTGCAAAATATGAGTGGTGGAATTCTTCGAAAGTCTTTCCCCCCCCCCCACAAAACAAAGATAGCGTACGAAATTGTAACACACACAAACATCAAAAATCTTTCAGCTTGACGCCGAAAACCCGAACTCCACAAGTACATCCTAGGCAGGCTCAGATCGATAAATCACATCACATCAACCACATACTTGGCGAAAAAGACGAACGAACCGTAAGCTGACAGGAGAAGGGCGGGACGGCGTTTCAATCTTCAGGAGAACGCGTTCTAACATGACTTTCCACGTCGCGACGTCGACGATGATGATGACGACGACGATGACGATGATGGTGGTGCTGCTCGCATTCCTCGCGTCGACGACCGCTCATCGTGGCGTCAGTGGTCGCGCGGCGGCATTCGTGCCGTCGCCATCATTCCCATCGACGACGGCGTCGTCGTCGTCTTCGTCGCACTCGTCGTATTCTTCATCGCACCTCGGCCTCTCCCGATTCCACTCCCGTCCACCATCGCCGTCATCGTCCCGCCGCCATCATCATCATCATCATCGTCGTCGTGATGTCCAACGACGACCCGCCGCGTCATCCGTCCATAGATTGCAAATGTCGTCGACGTCCTCCGAGGACTTCGATTCTACCAAGTACACCGATGCCGCGTGGTCGGCCATATCCGCGCTGCCCAATTGCGCCGAGTATTACATGTCCACGAGCGTCGACGCTCCCATGCTATTATCGATATTATTGAATCCCACGAAATATCAGGCGAACGAGAACGCCCTCACGGCCCGACAGGTCGTCGTCAAGCTCCTCGAGGATGCGGCATCGGGAAATGGAAAAGAATTCGACGTCGATAAATTGAGGAACGACGTCGAATCCTATTTGGAGAATAGGCCCAAGGTGTCGGGCGACGTCAGCTCGCAGAAGAGCCTCGGGAGGACGTTGGGGGAGGTCCTGAGGGCCGGTAGGGACGTCAGGGACGGACTGAACGTGAGTTTTGGCGTCGAAAACACACACCCCGATGTGTCGTGACGAAGGAGAGGCGATAAAGGGGGGAGGGATTCGGGGAGGGAGAGAGAGGGTTGACGAAAATGGGGAAGGATCGGGTTCATCGGACGAGACGTCGTATGTGGGAGCCCGTGACCTCCCCCCCCCCATCCACCCACCCACCCACCCACTATCTCTCATCACTCGCTCACTCTTTCTCCCTCCCCCTCTCCGCGAAAAACTCTCTTTTTTGTGCGTGTGTGCGTTCACCTTCGACGATGCCCATGCATACGAATAATATAACAGGACTCCTACATATCCACCGAGGCGCTCCTCCTAGGCCTGTGCGCGAAGGACACGCTCTTCACCATAGGCGCACTCAATTCCCAATCCGTATCCCTCGACGACGTCAAGGATGCCGTACGCGCCATGCGTGAGAGGACGCCGACGTCCGACGGATCCGGTCCGGGAGGGACCGGGGGTGGTCCGGGACGCGTGACGTCGCGTTCCGCGGAGGGATTGTACGACAGCCTACTGAAGTACGGCATCGACTTCACGAAAAATGCCCTCGAGGGGAAGCTCGATCCTGTCATTGGCAGGGACGACGAAATACGCAGGGCGATACAGATACTTAGCAGGAGGACGAAGAATAATCCTGTATTGATCGGCGATCCGGGCGTCGGTGAGTTTCCCATGCGGCCTCGTGATTTTGTTGTAGCAATATCCTTTTTTCCCATTCTTCCCACGCCCACGTCATCAACCGATCGCCCCCCGCCTCCTAATGATAATACAGGAAAAACCGCGATCGCCGAGGGGATCGCCCAGCGCATGGTGGCCGGCGACGTCCCCGACACTCTCAAGTCCTGCCGTCTCATCGGACTTGACATGGGCGCGCTGGTCGCCGGGGCCACGATGAGGGGCGAGTTCGAGGAGCGCCTTAAGGCGGTGATCGACGAGGTCCAAAAGAGTGACGGGGAGATAGTGCTGTTCATCGACGAGGTGAGTGTGTTTTGGGGCAAATTTATACATTACTTACAATGCCCGTCCTCGGGCCCGATCGAGAAATGAAATCTAACGAAACGCTAAATTTTCAAATCGCATGTGCATGTCATGTCGATGCATCGTACGCTCGTTCGACCAACACCATTGCGTACATTAGATGCACACGGTCGTCGGTGCCGGAGCAGTGTCGGGCTCGATGGACGCGTCGAATCTTCTCAAGCCGGCGTTGGCGCGAGGTCAACTTCGATGCATCGGCGCGACGACTATAAATGAATTTCGCAAGTACATCGAGAAGGATAAGGTGGGCGATATGATCAGGAGCTAATGATTTTCGTCGACTTGATGAGTCCTGCTCGTTTACATTTCTCACATCATGAATACTTGTGATCTTTCGAATCGCACTAAGGCGCTCGAACGCAGATTTCAGCAGGTTTACGTCGGCGAGCCGAGTCCCGAAGATACCGTGAGCATCCTTCGTGGATTAAAGCCTCGGTACGAGTTGCATCACGGGGTGAGAATAAGAGACGAGGCGCTCCTCGCCGCTGCGAAGTTGAGCAGTCGATATCTCCCCGATCGCTTCCTGCCCGATAAAGCCATAGATCTGATAGACGAAGCCTGCGCAAAACTCAAAAATGAACTCACCTCCAAACCCACAATCATTGACGAGGTCGACCGCCGCATCATCCAACTTGAGATGGAGCGACTTAGCATCAAGTCAGACGTCGAAAAGAGCCAGAATGATGCAGATTTCAAGCGTCTTCAGCATCTAGAATCATCCTTATTGCAACTGTATGATCAGCAGGCGGATTTGAATGCACGGTGGAAGTTGGAGCGCGAGGCAGTACTAGGCACGAATGAGCTGCAGGAAAAGATCGCCGAAGTTCAATTAGAGATCGAGAAGGCAGAGAGAGAATACGATTTGAATAAGGCTGCTGAGTTGAAGTATGGCACCCTGCCGCAACTTGAGGATCAGCTTGAGCGGGCGAGGTCGAAAGAGGCAGATGGGAGTGGTAACTTGAAAGAGCAGGGGAAGCCAATGCTACGTGATGAGGTGCTACCAGATGACATCGCGAATGTCATTTCAGGTACGTTTGCTCATGCATTTGATGCCTGTTGTATTCACATTGATCATCTTTACCTCCGTCTCATTCGCTGTTGGAATCCTTAGTTTGGACGGGCATACCGTCGGCCAAATTGTTAGACACCGAGAGGGATCGTGTGCTCAACATGGCCGATAAGCTGAGAGAACGTGTTGTCGGGCAAGACCAAGCGATTGAGATTGTGACGGATGCCGTCCAAAGGTCCAGGGCGGGAATGAATGATCCTTCGAAGCCCATAGCATCAATGATATTCTTGGGTCCGACGTAAGTGAACACGAATTATTTGATATATTCTTTCCCAGCTTCTTCAGTTGTCGATATGTATGTAACATGTTGTGTGATTTTTTTACCGAATATCGTCTGTGCAGTGGAGTTGGAAAGACCGAACTAGCTAAGGCGCTGGCAGAATTTATGTTCGACACTGAAGAAGCCATGATACGACTCGACATGAGCGAATACATGGAAAAGCACACTGTCTCACGACTTCTGGGCGCCCCACCGGGATATGTTGGGTATGACGAGGGCGGGCAACTCACCGATGCTGTGCGACGCCGGCCATATTCAGTATTGCTATTCGACGAAATGGAAAAGGCGCATCCAGATGTATTCAATGTTATGTTGCAGTTGCTCGATGATGGGCAAGTCACAGACAGCAAGGGGACGAAGGTGGATTTCAAGAATTGCATTGTCATCTTCACTTCAAATATTGGCTCGCGAGATATAATGGAGTTGGGTGGCAATCCTGGCGATCAAGCTCTCATGAGGGAAAGGGTCGCCAATGCAATGAGAGCCAATGTAAGTCCAAAGTTCTCCTCAGCAGGATGTTGTTAGCTTCAAGACAGATTGGTCTTGGCTCGCTCATGCTGAAATTCGCTCACCTTAATATTTGTGAAATTTTTCATTGCAGTTTCGCCCTGAGTTCTTGAACAGGATTGACGAAAATGTGATCTTCAATAGTCTTTCGAAAGAAAATCTAAGGGGGATCGTCGTCCTAGAGGCGAAGCGTCTGGAAAGCAGACTCGCCGAGAAATCGATGAAGATGATTGTGTCTGAAGAGGCATTGGACTTCCTGGCAGACGTTGGTTTCGATCCGGTTTATGGTGCACGTCCGTTGAAGAGGGCAATTCAAAAGCAACTCGAAAACAACATGGCATTGGGCATACTCAGCGGCGAGTATTCAGACGGCGATACGATTATTGTAGGAGTGCTGAATGAGCGTATCCATATTCGTAAGGCTCAGCCTTGGGAGGTCGCTGTCGAGGGAAATGCCGACCTTTCAGATGTAGAAGAATCGTTTGCTGGTGGATTTTACTGAGAGCTAACTGTCTAATATGATTCTGCCAAGTTGTAATCATATAACCACTAAGAGCACACAACATCCATATGTAGCTCAAGGAAAGCTGGGCGATTTTTTTTCAAACCCATTTGAATATATGATGCGCATGGCTGCATTAAGGATCAAAATTAGAAAAGGGTGTGTAATTCATAGCGTCACAGGCGAGACGGCGACAAAAATAATGATATCGGCGCCACAACAACAAAAGAGAAAGAGACACTAACAATAAGAAAGTAGCATAAATTTGTATCGTTGGCTTGCCTAAATTATGCAAATGCGATTTGAACGAAGAAGAGGGTAGGTGTTATCTTCTATAACACACCGGATCCTCACTGATGTGGTAGCGAGCTCACTGTAGGATGCTCCTTCCCCTAGTTCTCCACGAAGACGTTCGACGCAATTATCAAATGCATTACCTCAATTGCTCTGTCCAGTGATGACGCCCGACATGATGTCCTCGGCCATTGCCATCACGCCTTCGATCTCGCCGAGCAAATTGTTGTAGTCATCCTTGTAACGAAGTATAGCCGCGAAGGCATGAGAAAGGTCGACTTCGAGTCCGAGCAAGTCGTTTTGACCCCTCTCGAATACATCTGTACCCTCCTGAATGTCATTGACGAACTGGGAAAGAAGTTCATCGAAGTTATCCTCAGCGTGAAAAGCCGAGTTTGGCTTTGTGTAAGATCGTTCAGACGCATTGTTCGTCGTGGTGACAGTTGGGTTCACATTGCTCGCTTTAGGAGTCACAGACTCAGTGTTTGTAAGCGGTGGAGGGCTGTAGATTGATTTGGATCGAGGCCTCCGACCAACGATGAGCTCCTCAGCTTGTGGCTCTACCTCCATTGCTGTAGTCCCGGCAGTGATAGCTGGTACTTCTGGAACATAACGATCATCGCTGATAGAATCATACATCACAGTACCTGCTAGAGTTTCCGCCGTATCAGGAGTCTGGTTGAGCACCGGAGTGATGGTATCGCCGCCACAGTTATTTGAAGAGCGAGAGAATGGTGCGACATCGATTTCTTTCACGCTACTTCGACGATGATCAGGTGTAATTGCCGTTGAGTTCGGGAAGGAAGTAGTGACTTTGGATAGAGTAGTCCAATTGGCGGACGACGCACCGACCTGGGCGATGCTTCTACCGTCTGCCTTTGTGGCAGCAGCGGCGCTTGGATGAGTTCCGGAAGCGACGAACTGGACTTTCTCGATGTTAGCTTTGAACTTGCCAACACCATTCTTCCTTGGAATTATCGAGGATCTCTGTCGGTTCAAGACGGTAGTGCTGAACTTATCCACCGTTGATGCGGGGGGGTTGCGTGGTAGGTTGTTAATGGTATCAATCTGCTCCCCATCTGCTCCCGTTTGGAATGCTGTACCGGTTTCCTTACCTGCCACGGTAGCTGGAGCGCATGGGATCACGATGCTATTATCATCGTCCGCATCATCAGTATTGTTGGTCGGAGAGTGTACACGACGAGCTTGACTCGCAGCTTTGAAGCTGGTGTTCGACGAAGTTCGATCCTCAACGTTCATGCATGGAAGAGGCGATAGTGACACTCGTGCGACCGAGCCACGTCTAGGGCTCAGTACGCCTTCACTGGCTCGTTTTTTCGTAGGCTCTGAGGCCTCCATCGATCCACGAGGCATGGGAGGGCCATTGCTTGCTCCAGCTTTGGCGGCCCAAATTGTCGAAGATGACTGAATTACGGTTTCGGCGTTGGCGATAACGAAACTTGCGATACCTTTTTGAGGCGGACTAGTGTTGCAGTTCGAATCTTCCGAGAGATCATTTTTAGAAGAGTGGTCATACTCTAAGTTCGGCTGTCCCGCTTGTACTGTCGCTTGGTCGTTGGAAGACTTCGAAAAGTAATGACTCGTTCTCGATCTGTCGCCGTCGACATCTCGGGGAGCCGTCGCTTCGGTCAAATCGTCGTCGACGTCGTCGACGTCTTTGTCACGCGTCCGAATAGTCAGCGGAATCTCGACGCCGTTCGACTTGTCATTTACGCTCGAAACGTTTTTACGGGCTTCGATAGAATCGATTGCATTACAAGCTGGGATGACATTTTCCGCATTCCCGGACAATAGGTCGACATCGAAGCGACTTAGGTTTGTCATGGACATATCATCCAATGAGTTAATGATAACACCGGCCACGTTAGGCTGCTGATGCTCTCGGGGATCATTGGGTAGCGTTGCGGCAGTCGCGGCCGGGGCAGTGGAGCGCATTTTCGAGAACAGGCCAATGCCGCCGCCTTCCGCTGCACGCCTGCCGCCAATGCTAGCGGGAACAGCGGCCGTCGCTAGAGTCAGTAGGGCCGAAGCGTGAACGGTCTGAGCTTCGGCGACAGTTTCTCCATTGACGCCTGGATAGACATACGACGGACGAGATCAGTTTTACCATGACTCGATTGACGTTATAAAAACGACGAATGCTAAACTCAGGGACTCACAATAATCTTCTTTCAAAGAGGACTCCGCGCGTTCCCCCCCCATCGGCGAGCCCTGTTCGACCCCTTCAAATCCCTGATATCCGCCAACGACGTATTCGCCATATTCTTGGCCAAAGTTTGATTTGTTCATGAATTCGGCGGGCGTGGAGCTGAAGAACACGTCCTCCGTCGCGTCGTCATTGTTCTCGAAAATGTTAGCTAAGGAGGAGAAGAGGTTCGAGCCGGACGTGGTGGGACGGCCATCGTGATCATTATAGCCGAATGAGTTGAAGATCGTCGTGTGCTGTTCGTCGGCCCCAATTGCGATGCTGGACTCGCCGTCGACGACGGCGTCATTCGCGGGAGCCGGCTCTTCCCCCGCAGCGTTGGCGGCGGCGGCGACGGCTGAGTTATCGTTGGCCAGTCCATCCTCTGTTGTGGTGCTGTCAGTCCGCGCAGTGGCGGCGTGATGAGCGTCCGGTTGAGAGACTTGCGTCTTGCGGGCGGCGAATCGCCCTATGCCTCCTCTGTTGCTGGCCATGGTCGTCTTTTATTGTTGATTTTTTGTTCGAACTACTAGTAATGATTTATCTCAACGGGAGGAGGGCGGAATCGCGCGGAGAGCGGACGGAGCGACCCCAGTCAAATTCTCGCATTTTTTGGCGGGACCAATCCAACTCCGGTCCATCCCGCCGTAAAGTTCGACACAAACCGGGGTATGGTACGGTTTAAGAAAACCACACGAATCAAGTCTCACGAATGGACCTAGACTCCATCAGAATTAGTGATTCGCTAGCTACCGTATTCACCGGGCATAAGCACCACTTCCCGCCAAATTTCTTTTGAATTCCTTTTGGTCAAAAATTGTCACTGGACAA
>JALLBA010001338.1:0-11845 GCA_036939675.1 Cyclostephanos invisitatus
TGGATGGACCATTCCTGAGTCTGGCTCACAGAAACGCCAACACCACTAATATTTGTAGATGTTCACCCCATAGGCTCTAATAAATAATCAAAGTATTGTTTACCACCAATACTGATCCTTCTTCAACCTTAGGTTATTGATTCATTCTGAATCATTGTCCTCCTACTGCCCCCGGCTATGGAACTCAAGATCAAACTTGATACCAACAAGTCTATCAAAGCCGTCGTTGCCATCACGACCATGCACATGCTCTCTTGTATCTCCTTAGCCACAGATTCGCCCCAACTTGCAGCTGCCAATGATATTGACGCTTATGATAGTAGTGATAGTGAAGAATATTTTTTTTGTCACCGTTTTGGCAATGGACAAAAGTAATTACTTTCCTTTTACTTTTCAGTTACTCTCACTAATTTTCAAGATTACTGTATTGAAAAAAAGGCAGTATATAGATCACCTGACACTTACCATGGATGGACCATTCCTGAGTCTGGCTCACAGAAACGCCAACACCACTAATATTTGAGATGTTTGCCCCATAGGCTCTCTTAAATAATCTAAGTATTGTTTACCACCAATACTGCTCTTCTTCATACATAGATTATCGATTCATTCCAAATCGTTGGCCTCCTACTGCCCCTGGCAATGGAACTCAAGATTGAACTTGATACCAAAAAGTCTACCAAAGCCGCCGTTGCCATTGTGACCGTGCACGAGCTCTCTCGTATCTCCTTAGCCACAGATTCGCCCCAACTTGCGGCTACCAACGCCCTTGCGACCATTGTCATCATTGCCATTCTCTACTACCAGCGCCTGGCCCCCCCAAACCATCCATCTAATCTGCCATGCGCCCTGATACCATCACTCTCCTCTTCAAGGAGACGTTTGATGTTTTCCCTCCCGCCAAGGGCAAACCAACTGACGATGATCTACTTGCCATCAGAGAGGTCCTGTTGCCCATCCTGATGATCATCCCATTCGATGCCATTGGAGGGATCCATTCCTTGACCGCACTCCTCATGGATGAAGTCCTACTGCCCATGCTGGCAACAAGTTTGTGAGCCCCAAACGCTCCCACTCTACAATGACACCATCACTGACAATGCATCAACTGTGGTCCGCGTCCATGCGGAAGCAGCTCACAAATCAAAACTAGAAGACTACACCAGTTACGATGCAGCCAAATGAGGCTGTGCCAAGTTTCTCCGTGACGTTGTTGACAAAGTATTTTACAATGTTTTGAAAGATGCCAACACCTTCTACATGCAGGCAACTGCCCTTGAAATCATGGCCTTAATAGATTTTAATAGTGGAGGTCTCCACACCGTGGACATGACATCGCTTCGTACGAACATGCATCAGTACTGCACTCAGGCTGATGGAATCCCCCAGTACATCAACATCATCATGCTTGAGGATGCTCAGAAGAAAGCCAAGCGTGCTGGAATGCCCATCGCTGACATTGAGTTGGTCATGATGGCCGCTGCAGCTGTCCTTGCTGCCCAACACTTTCCCTGTGAGGTGGATGATTGGGAAGGCCTTCCGGTGTTATCCCATACTTGGGCGGCCTGGAAAACTGCTTTTTGCCTCGCCCATCTCAAGTGCCAACGTCAGATCTTGGCTTTGGGTGGGGGGGAACCTCTTGGGGGAGCCCACAGTGTCATGCCGGCTTTTCCACCTGCATTGGATCATCTCAGGTCAGTGCTGGACAATCTGGCTCTAGCGGCCACTAATGACAATGCGCTCCTTGAGCAACTCACCACTGCCAATCTGCCCTCACTGACACCATTGCAATGATCATGGCTACCAACAAGAAATTGGTTGACAAAGCGGCTGCAGCCCCCAGGGGATCTGCGACTCCTGTGGCATCTTGGGTATCCAAGAATCCGCAGTCTGGCAATTACTGCTGGACTCACGGACATTGTTGCAGCAAGGGGCACACGAGTGCCACCTGCAGCAATAAGGCCCCAGGGCATAAGAACAAAGCCACTGCCTCGAACACGGTGGGGGGTAGCGAGAAGGATAAGGGTTGGGACAAGCCTCGCACCTGACATGGGGGGATGGCAAATGCGGTCCATTGCATAAATAACGAGTTGCTTAAAACCAATTATTATTATGCTCTATCAACTGCATCGTCTAGTAATCCCACCCAACTCCCATCTTCTGACACTGGCATTGCCAACTCTGGTGCCATTGGTTTTTATTTTGCACCTGGCACTCATGTCACCAACATCAACACCAGGGCCCCAGCCATTGGGGTCAAGGTTGCCAATGGCCTCCCAGTATGCTCCATTGCCAGGCATCCGTACCATCACTTCCAGCCGCAGCAATGCAAGGGCATGTGATGCCTTCATTTTCCCATATCCTTGTTGGCTTGGGCCCGTTTGCAGACCAAGGCTGCCAAATCGTCTTCACCAAGGATGATGTCACCGTCATCTACCTTGATGGCCAATGTATCCTCAAAGGATGGCGCGAGAAGAATGGTGCCCAACTATGGCGTTTCCCCCTCAAATCTCCACCAGCATGTATCCCTTCCAGGAAGGTACACCCCACAACATTGCCTGCAGCTTCGACAGCCTCCCACCATCACAGCAAAGGGCTCTATGCCTTTGATGAAGCCAATCAGGCCTGCTCTGTCACATATCAATACGGACGGGAACAGTACTCGGCATTTGCGGCTCGGACCAATTTTGACCCTCACAGCCTCGATCTGCCTAGCATTTGAGCCCTCATTGGATTCTACCATGCATGCCTTGGTGTTCCAGTCAAGCAAACTTGGCTAGATGCTGCCAAAGCCAGTAATTGTGATGCCTTTGATGGCCTCACGTGTTCCAATATCAAGCGATATTGTCCAGACTCGGATGAAACCATCTTGGGTCATCTGGCCCAGCAACATCAGAGTCCGCTCAATGCGCCCATGCCCAGCACGGGCACCAACCGGGCTCCCTAGCTAGCCCAGTCATTGATCCTCCAGCATGTGCTCTCACATCTAACGAACTCTTTTTGAATGTGTTGCCTCTTAGCAAACTTAACACAGATGAAACAGGTTGGTTTCCGGTTAGAGCTTGCTTGGGCAACCAATACATTATGATCACGTACCATGTGGATGGCAACCTGATCCTCCAGCAACCCTTCAAAACCAAGAGCAATGCCCATCGCCTTGCGGTGTACAAAACCATCATGACCTGTTTAGCAACAAAAGGGTTGTCGGTCGATCTCCAGATTATGGACAATGAGGCCAGTGCTGCCTTCAAACACGCCATCACATTCGCTTGGTGTGCCAAGTTCCGACTTGTCCCGCCGGACATGCATCATTGCAATCGGGCGGAACGCACTATACACACATTCAAAAACCATTTCATTGCCATCCTTGCCAGCATCGATCCTTCTTTCCCACGGTATATGTGGGACTTGCTCCTGCCACAAGCTGATTCACCCTCAATCTCCTTTGACAGTCAACATCAATCCGAATATCTCGGCATGGGAATTCTTCCATTACCCCTTTGATTTCAACAAAACACCCCTTGGGCCGGTTGGTTGTTGCGTACTCATCCACGCCAAACCAGTTACTTGACGATCCTGGGACCTCCGTGCCAAGGAAGGCTTTTATATCGGGCCCGTGCTTGATTCCTACTGTTGCTTCAAGCTTGTAAAGATAGACACCAAGAGCCAAGTCATCTCCAACACAGTTGAGTTTTGTCATGCCTACCGCACCATCCTGTCACCAACAGCAAAGGATAGGATTGTCCAAAGTCTACAAGCTGTCATGGATGAGCTCAGGAAAAATCCCCCACCTACTACCATATCCCAGCTCAAGGCTCTTGGTTGGTAATGTTGGCGTCGTGTCGGGGAGTTTCCCCCCCCAAAACGACAGACACACCGACATGTCGCCGCAACATGTCTGCGCCGACACAGGCCATGTCGGTAACATCACGCCATGTCGGCTCCTCAGATGCTGTGTCAATGTTGTGTCGGCATGACGATTACCCGACATGTTTGCAACATGTCGGAAAAAAGCTACTAATAGTACTACAATTTTATGCAACAATAAATAATCATGGCAACTCAACGGTGGCTTTGGGAGATGGCAGCGCGTTTGGGGAGGCGTGTAGGGCGGCCGTCAAAGGTAGCTGCAGTGCTGGGCCGTGGCGGCAGCGGCAGAAGATAAGCGACGAGGGTGGCGACGTTGACGTCATGCAACGAGAGGGGAGGTTGACGCGCTGGGACAAGTAACTCGACAATCAACTACTTTAAACGAAACGCGGCAAGAAAAACACAATGCTACGGGACGCCGGGCATGACGAGATGTGCCAGGGGGCACGATGCAATGATGAGGTGAGACGAGACGTGACGATGACAAGACAAGAGGGACAATGAGAGACAAGACGCAGCGCAATGTGGCATGGCGACGCGACGGGACGGGACGGGACGGGACGCGACGACAAGGGGCAGAGAGACAACGCAACAACCAACCAAACAAACCAACGAACAAATGAACAAACAAAGCGGGCGTGATGTGAGGCAACGACACGGCAAGAGGTGAAGATGCGATGCAAGGGGATGGAGGCGGCGGATAATTTTTTTGTGTTTTGTTGGGGGGGCGGGTACGATATGTAGATCGCGGGATGTGATAATGCACTTGGATGCGCGCCGGGAAGGTCGTGTGAATGGGGGGTCCACATGGGAATTTGATAGTGTGCTCTGGTGTATGTACTTACCTATTTACATATGTTGTCTGTCTTTGGTCCATCAATGTCAGAAAATAGCGACACAAAAGTGTACCAACACACCAAAAACCATGTCGCCAAAATTGGCCTGTCGGGACGAAAATGGGTGACATTTCATCTTGTCGCCGACATGTCACCAACATTACCAGCCAAGTCAAGGCTCTCACCAATCTCAGGGACATCTTTGATTCGTGGCGCCGTCTCAGGACGCCTCCGGCTGGGTTTCACCATGTCCCAGCGCCCGGTTGACCAAGGGTGGTTGTGCCTGACCTACCTCCTATCCAGAGTACCCTTACTCAGAGTAACTTTTCTCCAAGGGTGGGCGTTTTTAGTAACTTTACTCAGAGTAACCTTACTCCAAGGCTGGGCATGAGTCCCATGCCGACCTGGTCACTGCCACCCCCACAAGCGTCGGCTCTGCATTGAAGGCGTCCTGACTCTGCATCTGTAATCCCACAGCGGTTTGCATTTGCTGATGATCTACCTCCAAGGGTGGATTCTGGCCCACCTCCAAGGGTGGACATTCTGCCACCTTCAGGGGTGGCCAATCCACCACCGCTAAGGGTGGCTAACAAGCCTGTGGCACCGTCAGCTCCAGCTATACCTCAAAGAGAGCCTACTGCACACCGCACCTGCTTCATGCTAATGCTCATCTTGCTCTATTCATGGGTGGGTCAGACCCCAATCTTTGCGGGTTATGTCCCAACTCCCTAAGCACTTGCCAAGTTGTTGCCCGAACCTATGGGATTTGCCAGACTGTGCCAAACCACATGCCATGACCTCTCCATAGGTAAGCAAATTCGTGCTCCTATGCCAAGTTCCGTCTGTCTTGGATCCAGCCACGGGTGAATTCTCGGAGCATTGCCAACTCTGCCACAACCCTTGCTACAAACACAAATGGGACATGTCATATGCAAATGAGCTGGGCCGTCTATGCCAAGGCATTGGATTAGGTTCAACTCCCAATTCCAAGCGGGTCGCCGGGACTAGCACATTTTTTCTCATAGATTACAATGATATCCCGACTCACAAATGCAAAGAAATTTGCCACACTCTTGTTGTCTGCAATGTCCGTCCTGAAAAGCATGATCCCGACCGTACCCGAATCACGATGGGAGGCAGCCAAATTTGCTATCCAGGGGCTGTTGGAACTGTAGCAGCTAATATCAGCAGATACATAATATCAGATATTTGTATTTCAAGTTCGATATTATGTGCGTTCTTTTTTCTTTTTTTAGCACATAAAATCAGACCTACTCTCCTTTTTTGTTCATTTTTTTGTCCGTTCAGGCTTCTTTTTTCCGTTGAGGCCTTCTGAAATTGTCCGTTTAGCTCGCCAACATTTTCCTGCCAAATTTAAGTTTGATATTACGTGCTTAATTAGCCCATAGAATTGAATTTATGTGATTTAGGTGTTTCCATAAATTCGATTTTATGTGACCCACTACACATAGAATAGATTCTACGGGTTATGAGTGAACACATAATATCAAATTTGGTACAATTTGGATTTCGTGTTGCCAACTTCTGATATTATGTGCTACACGAGTGGACACATAATATCGAACTTGGATTTTCGTGTTGCTCGACCAGCAAAAAGCTGATATTATGGGCTTTCTAGTAGCACATAATATCAGTGCTAAATTCGATATTATGGGTCTGCTGATTCTATGTGATCATAATATCAACCTGTAGCTTTATGGAAAAAATAATAATGTCTGATTCTATATATTCGATTCTATGTGATCATAAAATCAGCTGGTAGACCAGTGGTTGATTTTAGCTGCCCCAGATCTCCCAAAAAAAAATTGTGGCAAGAAACGCGTAGACATAGCGAACCTCCACGTGGATGGTGTCCACAGGCGCCACACCTTTCTCTAATAGTTGTGTTCATCAACCATGATGCATCCCCGCCCAATAATTGCCGCCCTCTCCCTCCTCGTCGGACTGTCATCCCACCAACTCGAGGTCGCTTTCGGCTTTTCCATCGCGCCTGTCTCTCCCCGTCGAGCCGCCGCCGCCGCCGCCGCCGCCGCCGTCGTCGTCGTCGATGACCCCTTTTCTTGGCATAAGTTATCCTCGTCGTCGTCGGTCCCCGTCGTCGTCCCGCCGCAAATCCCGATTACCGCGACGAAATCGACGACGATGAAATGGACCCGTACGATCGCGACATTCGCGACGGTTAGGCCGCACAATACGCATCGCGTTACGACGATGACGCTGTCCGGCGCTCGGGGGGGGGACGACTACTACGCCGCGGCTGGGATCGATCCAAGCGAGATAATCGCGCGTAGGATCGTCGTCACGGGAGACGTCGATGGCGGATATTATCGTTCCTGCGTCAAGAACGAGGTGAGAGGGGGCCGACTTCGACCGATGGGGGGATTTTATGGGTTGTTTTTTTTCCCTATCGTCTCCCCCCCGTGTTTGCGTGCGTGTCCTATCACGATCGTTCTCTCTCACTCACGCCTCTCGCCGATTCTTTTCGTCTTGATACAATGCCCCGCTCGATTTTCCACGCACATTTCCATATCGTATATGGCAGGCATCGCGTTTTCGGAAACTCATCGGGAACATGACGCCGCCCGACGAGGACGCTAAACGCGCCGAGATTTACGTCGAGGTGAGATGGGATTGAGATTAAGAGAGAGAGAGAGAGAACAACGGGACGCGTTATTTTCAAGGCTACGTGGAAGTTGAACAACGATCTCACGAAGCATTGTTCGCTCGCTGCCTTTTCTTTTCTTGTCCCCCCCACGTGAACGAAACAACAAATGAAGGGAACGCGGAAAATGGTCGATGGATTCGTACGGTGGTGCAAACGCGGAGATGTCGGTTTGTCGCAATCGATCGTGGTGGAGAGCGTCGCGGAGGAATCACCAACGGGTATGTACGACGATTTTTACGTCCGCACGGGAAGGTAGGGAGGGGGGGGGAGTAGGTAAGCATGGGAGGGGAGGGTATTTCGTCGGAGACTTGGGCGCGTTTGGGGAAGGGGGTGGATGGAAGAGGAGGAATCGGCAGGCGATGGTTGCGGGGGATAAGGACGCGATGGGGTCCTTTTTTTCCGCGACGAAGGGTAATCATGAACCGCCCGTCGAATTTCGAAGGCCTAGTGCGTATTTTTGAAACTGGGACCAACACAACAAGCATCATCGTACAATCTATGATTAACGAAAATATGTGTTCTTAAAGAATAGCGCGTGTATTTGTATCATTGTTCCTAATAAATTTTTGTACAGTTGGTGAGAACATGTTGTATTGACTACCAGAGGTCCTCCTTTTCTGATGAATATTCAGTCATCGGCATACATCAAAGATTTGCATACGTTAGACTCCCATTGTATATTTCGAGAGGGCGTATCAAGATTTCTTCAAAGTCACGAGTCCACCACATCACTTCCTCTTGCATCAGCAATTTGCCAGCAATCCTCCAAATCGGGTCTGCCATCCTGTATCGATACATGTCGATTTTTGCGTACTTCACGGGATTAAGCTTCAGCCAGTCTGCAGAGCTGGGATCCAACAGGGCTAGCCAAGGTTTGACTTTAGCCATCTGACCTGCATCATTCATAAGTAGTATCTTCCGTAGCAAGTCAAAAACCCACTGTTCACGACGTTGCAACATAGATTGATGAGGCTTGAAACCAATAAACCATATGTTCCAATCTAATCGATAGTGATATGGTGCGCAGAAACACGGTCGTCGCTTGACATTCCCCGGCTTGCACGGGAGCTCTATCTCAACCCAACTTTGCCCATCATTGCTAACGGAAATTATGGCTTCGTAACGCACCTCCCCTACGCTTCCAAACGCACCATATGTATTGACGAGCCTCAAGGAGTCGAAGGACGCGTTCATCACTTGGTGCTTTCCTCCAATTTGAAGGAGGTTAGCAACGACCGGAACGGACAGTGCCCCTATCAAGGTCACCAGACAGATGTCAAAGAGCAATCTGTTAATTTTGGCCCGCCGGGTTGCTAGGAAGTCGTCCGAGCCAGATGCTCCTAATTGACGGCGTCGATAAACATGGCTCCAGAGCAAGCGGGGATAACAGTTGTCATCCAAGCATGCCAAGGCAGGAATGATTGTCACGTGATTGAGAAAGGCAAAATTTCCTGACAGAATGATGTTTAACATGAATCCTGCCTATGAAACGATCTCCGCAGCAATTAGATATCTGCAAAGAAGATATCAGAATGCAACATGCAAAATTAAATGGGGGTAATGAGCTTTACCTGGATGAAACCGCCTAACCTTCGAAGGCTGGTCATGTGCCATGTGAACCCTGGAATCAGCACCAGCCATATCGAATACAATTGCACAAAAAAATCAAGATCTACCGCACTTCTCAGAATCCACTTCGGGAGGAAATGGAAGAGAAATGAAAGCGGACTGTAGTGTTGTTTAGTTTTCGAGCATTGAGACGAGTCGGCGAGGATAACGGATGACACGAAAGTGAAACATTCTCCAGTATACGTAAAAATACCGATCGCACCTCGGAATCGGCTGGGTTTCAAAGTGATAGTACAGGCAAGTCTTATTTCGCCAGCACTCGCCTCCCCGGAGCTTGATGAGGCCCGCGCCGACGCTTATGCGGGTGCACAGCCAACGAAATAACCATAGCACAGGCAGGGAGGGTGGGAGTTGATACGACGATGACGACGACGATGAGAACGGAGGATCACAAAGCCAGATAGAAAGGAATCCGGTCTCAAGGAGCTGGCTCTCCCATCCGTAGGCGTAGAACGAATTTCCTCCAGCAGATGTCACGATCGTGAAGTCCAATATCCACAACGCTACCATGACGAAGAAGGAATCCAATCCCAGCACGACCACGAAGGACAGCGCCGACCCAATGACAGCCGTGGCGACCAATTGCCAATCCTCCAACGGAGGGGGGACGAGCCAGTAGAGACTTGGATGGGAAAGAAAACCTCGAATTGGAGACGAATCGAAGACCGCCGACATTCGGAGGTCATCCATGTGACGTCGCGCAGGGACGAGTCCATCGACCCCCATGAGACCGATATTCTGGTGGTATGCCCCCACAAAGGCCACGAGGTAGACCAATCCGACGAGTCGGAGCATGACGAATTTCGTGACGTGGAATGATTGGGCGGCGCACGAAGGCGTCGGTCCTGACCCGTCCGCCTGTGCGACCGCTGACGCCCCCTCCCCTCTCGTCGCCGTCGCATCTTGCTCGCCCGGTATTGGAGGTTGCCGATCATCCATATCCATTCCGCTCTTGCTCCCATCGTGGGGGACGATTCGATTCTTACGTTGATGCAAGGCCATGGTCGGTGGGTTCAAGCCCGGAAAAAGAGATATTATTGTAAATTGTGAGTAAGAACGAAGAACCAGTTCTGGATAAATACTTCCCGCCATTCCCACTAAAAGTCAGAATCAGAATGGAGAGGTTCTCTTCGTTTTGGCATGGTATCGTACTTATTGTTCGGCCGTGGCTAAGAAAAATTGTATCTACCGTATGGAGACGCTTCCCGCCAAATTTCTTTTGAATTCCTTTTGGTCAAAAATTGTCCCTAGACAAAACAATTTTTGACCAAAAGGAATTCAAAAGAAATTTGGCGGGAAGCGTCTCTTATGCTCCGGCATTCGGTAGCGATGGTCCGTAATCAAAAGGATGTTTTTAGGGTAGTTCGTAATATTCCTACGTACTTTACCTTCCCGCCAATTTTACCACCCCAACAACTTCCAAGTCGATGATGGTCGGTCAGAACGATGGCGGGAGGAGAGGCCGCAAAGTTCCGATAACCAAGATATTATACGGGTGTGTTCGTTAATACTGTGGGATGGCGGTGCGCGATTTTTATTATAATCGCCTACAATAGATTTAGCACTAACAACCTTTAAAATTAGGAACAGTCTCCTTCATTCGTTCAGCCCCCCATCTTCGACTTATTTCTCAATCCACCTTGCATTCCTCCTATTCTCTACTTCACTCGCGGGCTTCCAATCCTTCGATTTTCCTCCAAAGACCTGCTTAAAATCGGACCTTGTCAGTCCAAACATCATTCGTTGTGCAGGGCAATCTGACACCCGCTTCCCCCAAGTCCAACACACATCCATTCGTCACAAAGCCCACATTTCCGTGCTGTTCCCCTCCCGCACACAGCACAATCACCCGTATGATGTTTTCGAACGATGCTGTTGACGTGCCGCTCAAAATCGTCAAGCTAACCAACCACCCACCATGACAAAAGCCAATCGAATCCGTGCCCTTACTCAAAAATCAATCGATGCCGCTGCCAAGCGTGCTCGACAACTCGCCACAGAATTGGCGTCGTTCAACCGGCTACCCCCCTAAGCTCCGGCTCAAGCTGCCACTCTGCCCTCTCATTGGCCGGACACAAGAGCATCGGCGCTGCTGGCAAGCACCGGGAAGGCTGAGGCTCCTACTCCTGGACTCAAGTGTCATCGTCGTCATGTTCCCCCCCAGCTTCCTCGATGGAATGGTGCCTTCACACCCCCCCCCCCCTTCTATCTTCCTCCTCCTCCCTCTGCCTTGCCCTTGCAAGCCGTACCCACCTGGTGCAACCTTGTCAGCTGATTTTTTTATTTTTTATGACGGGCCTTCATCGTCTTCGTCCTCATTGTCGTGTCCCTCTCCCGTCCTCGATGGATGGGCTCCTTCCCTCTTCCACCCCTCCCCGGCTTTTTTCTCCTCCTCCCTTCACCTCCCTCGCTGATGGTCATGATCGCGATGGGCACCGCAAAGAGGGAACGATAATAACCATGCCCCGACCCCCCTCCTCCCCCCCCTCCCACCGATACGATGCCATCATCAATAATCGACAATGTCGTCGTATCCCCCCACACGTCGTCATCGGAGACATCTGCGTCGATGCCATTTTTTCCTGTAGCAACCATGTCGACATCCTTCGTCGCCTCCCCCCCTGATTCCACCATCGTCCCGTCCGAGGATGCTCGTTGTCGTGGGCGGACGCGACGTGGTACGCGTTTGTGAACGTTTCATTCGTGTCCGTCGTCGATCCCGCCCAAACCCTTCTAAAAAATTATTTAATTCTTGGATATTTGGATTAAATATTTAATTCAATATATTTTTCACCTTCAGATATTGGGTGGCTGCCGAAATTCG
>JALLBA010001339.1:0-10273 GCA_036939675.1 Cyclostephanos invisitatus
GCGGCGATCAAAAGAGGATCTTGAATCCCAAGAAAAGAGAATCCTAGAGATTCCACCTTGAGATGGCTCGAGGACCTCACAAGACCAAAAAATTCTTCTCCTGAATTAAAATTTTACCTAGCTCAAGCTACTAGAAATATTTTAATTTTATTGACGGAGTTAAAACGGTTTCATAAACCGGTTTTGGATGGTGCTCTTTTTTTAGTTCCTCACGATTATATCATGTGAGAAACTAAAAAGAGTCGCACCATCCGAAGCCGTCTCAGGCTTCTTAGATGGTGAGACTACGATGTATATAATTTTTACATAAGTGTTTTTTTCCTAAGTATTTTCTATTATTAATACATGCTGCACATAAAAATAATGCGCAACCTACCTCTATCATCTATCATACCATACCAGGGCGACGATGGTGCCACACCCCCCTAGTCCAAAATCATGCCAAAACACGACGAGGACTCGGGGGGTCACGGCAAAAAGGATATCGGCAAGTAGCTGGGGGCAGTGCACCTCATTTCAATGCAGCGGCCACGTAAAAAAGCACGAGCTATCACTTCAAAAACTCACCTTTAGTCCCCAGTCGCGCCTTGCCGCTGCACATAAAATTATAGTCAATAAAATAAAGGATTAGTTGATTTTACTTTAAAAAATGCATCGCAGTGTCGCAATGATCATGATCGATCTCGCGACAAATGGCAATCACACTTATCTCTAAAATTGGAGCTACTGGGAGCCGGCGGCGGCTTGGGGGGAACCTTGGTGTTGGTGTTTTGTTTTTTTCAAGCTGGTGGGGTTGTGGGTTGCACGTTGTGCACAGTTTTGATGAAGAGAGTATTAGACCTCTGGCTCTGGGTGCAACTGACAAATTTAAATTTGCACGAAGGATTTAGTACAAAAAAATTCCCCAAGAACTCTTTCTTTGCTGTGGTTTTTGTTGAGAATTTTGAGCTCGGTGATGAAGTTTACTTCAATAGGAGTAAAAGGTTCAGTTTTTAAGTTTAAGTTTACAGTGGGTACTAAAGCATTCAAATAAATCAACCAAAAAGAATAAGATATCTAATCTCGCAATAAACATGTTTGCACCTTGTTCTTTGCTGTGGTTTTTGTTGAGAATTTTAAGCTGTGTGATAAAGTTTACTTCAATAGGAGTAAAAGGTTCAGTTTTAAAGTGTAAGTTTACAGTGGGCACTAAAGCATTCAAATAAATCAACAATCTTGCAATAAACATTTTTGCACCAAATTTTCTCAAAATAGATCACATAAATTTTTCTACTTACAGTAAAATGATACTTCAATCTCAGAATAATTTAATTGGATAGCATGAAAAACGTAATGTGATAAGATATATTGGTACTAATACTTTTTTCACTATCAAATAAAAAACAACTGATATTTATACATTTATACTTTTTAAGTCAAACCATTAAAATAGTTCCAATAAAATAGTGTTTATAATTTTGTGCAATAAACACATTTTATTAATAATTTATTGCACAATAGATAACATAAATATATTTTAGTTCCATAAAAATGGTACTGCAGAAACAATTTAATTTGCCGGAGGGATTTTTTAGTCTCGTGTGTGAGGGAAAAGACAATGGTCGTGGAGGACGCGGTGCAAGAGGTGGAAGAGCAAGCCCAGGAGGTTGCGCCGGTAGAGGCAGCTCTTCACCAAATGTTCCCAAGAGGGCATCAGAACTTGGGGGCTGCAAGGAACTCGGGGGTCACATCTTCTTCACCATCGGCTCTAGGAACAAGGGCAAGGATGGGGACATGCTTTGCACGTTCAAGGAGAAGATGGCAACATACATCGGCACCAAGTATGGTGACAAGGCAGCTCAGGAATGGACCAGCAAGAAGCGTATTGTGTCCAAGGAGCCAAAGTACTCAGATGCAATTGAGATCAGGCATGCCGAAAGAGTTTGAGCTACCAAGGAAAGACTCAATTGCAAACTGACAAGCCTAACTGCTGAGTTGATGGTGATTGATGAAGAGATCAAACAAGATCCCAATAATCGTGACCTTAAGAAAGAGAGGCGCGAGATTGATGGCGAGATTGATGACCAGATTCTCAAGTGTGAGATTGATCTCAAGGATGAGGTCAAAATGAAGCTCACCAAAGTTGAGAAGATGGCCCACAGCAATGCTCAGCACAGCCATCATGAGACAACTGAGGGTCTTAAGAAAAGCAGGGGAAAAGTGTACTCGCTGCTACTTGGGCAATGTACTCAAGTTCTGGTTGACAAGATGAAGCAGGATGCAACATGGACGACGGTCAGTGAATTGTTTGACCCAATCCTGCTGTTCAAATTGAATGAGAAGTTTTTCTTTTGAAACAATCAGACAACAATTTAAGACGGCGGTGTTGATAGCTGAGTGGCAATCAATCTTATCATTCCGCCAAGATGATCAGGTCCCAAATGCGACCTACTATAATTGGTTCACCACGAGGGTGGAGGTGGCTCGCCTGGCAGGAGTGTGCTATTATACTAATGACCTGCTTGATGCCAAGTGTACGGAGTTGTCATACAATGATTTTGAAATCCTGTCCAAAGATGAAAGGAAGAGTGTCCGTGACCTTGTTGAACAAGAGTACTTGGCATACCTCTTCATAAACAACAGCAACCAGAAGTTGCATAGCCAGCTCAAGAAGGATGTGGCCAACAATTACTCCAAAGGGAATATTGAGGCATATCCTTCTGACATCCACAAGGCCCTAACTCTTATGAATGAGTATACGGCATTGAAGCTAGATGTCACCCCTGAGCTGGCTCAAGGTACAGCATTTGCTACCACTAGCCTTAAAGGCAAGGGTAAGAAAGGTTCCAGCGGGAACAACAAGTACATCACAAGAAGGTGGCAGATGAAGATGATAAATCTTCAGCCAGTTCCAAATCAGCAAAGACCATGAAGTCAATGTCCAAGACAATGAAGTCTTTGGAAAAGGACAACCACAGGCTCAAGAAGTCTGTCAGCGCGCTTCAAAATTGTGAAGAGGATGATGCCAATGATCCTAAACAACCTACTTTAGGTTGATGATATTACTAGGTGATTTCTTAATTATGAGCCTAGGATTTGATTTCGGGGTTGTGAAAACATTCCACGTGGAGAATTTATATTTCTCCCGCCATTTTTGCCTTTGCCTAAGCTAGTTTCATTTGGCTTGGTTCCAAGTAGTTTAACACACCCTTGTAGCTTTGTGCTGGCAAATATTATTTTTTTGAAGCTTGTTGCTGTTAGGGTAGTTTGTCAATGCTCATCATAAATAAGGATCATTTTAATATGGTGGTTAGGGGGATGATGTTTCCTTCAGTAATCCGCTAGGTTTGCTCCTCCCAGTTTCCAGAATATTAGGAATTGGCTTCTCTCTTCTCTGTCTCATAGCCAATGGAAGCGTATGTCCATCACCTTTGTCAGTTTAGGCTGGACGATGTTATTGACAACACCCTCGGCCGTCGTGTTGTTGGTCTGAATTGGTGTGGGTGGTTGCGGGTGGCCCATTTTGAGTAATATTTGTCATAAGTAAATGACTTCTTTTGCATTGAGATTTAGTGCTCCCAATTCAGCTTCAGCTGTGCATGACATGACGTTTTTAATTATTGTTGCGACAGTGAGGATGGCTCCATTGTTCGGGGGGGGTGGGGTCATTGTTTGAAAAATAGAAATGACCCCCCGCTCGGCTTTGTGCCTCCTTTTTGTTGCAGTATCCAGTGTTGATGTGGGCAGATAGGATCATGTCACTTGCTCTGTATGTTATAACTGCTTCATCTTGTGTTGAGACATAATCTAACAATTGTTTTGTTTTCTCCAACTTTGTTGTTGTGGGAGTTGCTTGTTCCATGGCGGTTACACTATATGCTGTCAACTGCTCTTGCATATTAGAGCAGTGTCCCCGCGATGTGTTGAATGCTGAAAGAACTCGACCCCGTCATGTTTGTTCATTGTAAACTTTAGTGTTGACCAGGCAGCCTTGCCCGGCAATGATGTGATAGCAAAACTTGCTTTTACTAGCTTTACTGTCTTCTATTCGTCATTCTACAAACTATGAGGTAAAAACATGGGGAAATACTAAGCAAAACATAATGGGTGGCTCCCATCATTTCTGAGTCAGAATTCCTTTCAGATTCTGATTCCTGAGACTCGTTCTCATTAGTATTAGTTAAAAACCTCAACAACATCATCTACTGCACCATCCCTTTCAAGGCTATTTTCAAAGCCAAGACCACAACTCTCGTTTTTATTGGTCTTCAACTTGGTTGGCTCTTTGTGGACATTTGCCACCACAAGTTCTCATGCTGATCATGAGACCTTTTCCTTGTGGCTCAAGTCTTGAATGATTATGATCGGCTGAATGGCTTATTTGATGATACAATCAACAATATCTGTCATCAATTTTATGTCTACGCAACTTCAAACAAATCTTTCACGTACTCACAATTATTGAGGGAGGAAGATCACAAGCAATTTTTTGAAGCAATGGAAATCAAACTTGCTGATCAAGGGGAATGCAATCACTGGACCAACTCAAAGACCTGCCTATTGACACAAAGACCATCATGGCTATTTGGTTGTTTAAGTGCAAGCGGTTTCCTGATGGCACCCTAAACAAGCACAAAGCATGCTTGTATGCACACGGTGGACAACAAACATGTGGGCAGGACTATTGGGATATGTATGCACCCGTCATCACATGGGCCAGTGTTCGTCTCTTGCTTATTGTTGCAAAAATCCACGGGCTTCAATCCAAGAGTATGACTTCATTTTAGCATTCCCACAAGCAGACTTGGATGTATCAGTGTTAATGGAACTCCCTGCTGGCATTAATCCTATTGCTGTCTCGGATGAAAATTGATGCCGTTATATTCTCAAACTCAACAAGAGTCTTTATGGTCTCAAGCAAGCCGGTTACAATTGGTTTGAGAAGCTTCGAGAAGGATTAATTACCCAGGATTTTATTCAAAGTCAAGTAGACAAGTGCACTTTCTTTTGGAAGGATTGCATCATACTGACCTATGTTGACTGCTAGACAGTGGCAAGTGCGAAGATTGCTTATAAAGGTCGTAGCTAAATTTATGAGCTATGATCTGCAAACTTCTCACTTGCAAAAACGAAAACTCGAGAATTTAAAATTCTCGAGCTCTAAACTAAAAACTCCAATGTCTACTCCGTCTGCTATGCTACCAGCTATGCTACCATAGATAATCTAACACACCCTTGCAGTGGAGCTTTTTGTGATCTGGAACTTCTGGAACTTTTGTGTAAGTAGAAACTTACTGCATTTTTGTCAACTTCTTCCTAAGATTCAGAACCACGTTGTATGGCGTCAGAATCTCTTTTCGCATGTGACGATGATGGGCAGGGGAATGGTGTTTAGTCCAATAATCTGCTCGCATCAATGTTCCCGGGCGCCAATAAAATTTGAATTGTTTTTGATTCACTCCTCTATCGCGCAGCCAATGAAAACGCATATCCATGGCTTTTGTGCGCTTTGGCTGAACACGTAAGTTGACGATGCTGTCCGCTGTCGAATTGTCTGTTTGGACGGGGGTGGGGGGCTGCGGATGGTCCATTTCGTTTAAAATATTGCGCTCCTCAACCCCTTTTCGTGCGTTGATATATAATGCCCCAATTTCAGCTTCGGCCGCTGAGGACATGACCGCTTTAATTATGGATGCTTCGTTGTAAATGGCACCGTTGTTCGACGGGTTGTCAACATTTTCAGAGAGAAAATGATGCCCTCCTGCTCGACTTCTTGCCCCTTCTTCATTTAAATAACCCGCATCGCTATGAATGGCAAGAACCATATCGCTCGCACGGTAAGTGGTGACTGCTGGTTCTTGCGTTGCGGCATAGTCAAGGAATTGTTTTATGTGTTTCATTGTTGATTGAGTCGGCTTGGCCTGCTGCACAGAAAGTGATGGGCATCAGAAGTGTTCCATCGACTCCTCGTGCGTACCAATTAAATTTCCCTGTGACTTGTTGCACGTGCTTTTGTTCGTCTTTTCCGACAGGAGCACTTGTGTCATATTCAGCGTATTGCTGTTTTGCGCCATATTTTGGTTCGATGTGCGGATAGGGAGAATCGTGCCTTTTAGTGGGAACGATGTTATCGAATTGTCTCAACGCTTTTTGGAGGTAAGGCGCCATTGACAAGTGAACCCTTTTATTGTCATAATCCCAATCTAACTCGATTTTCACAAATTCTTTCCCGTCGAGATCGACGGCGACTTCGTAATATTTTTCAAGCGTGCTGATGAGGTGATTCAAATCATCTTTTCGGACGTATTTAATGCCAAAGTCGTCAACTACCAGGACAAACTGGATTGGTTTTGATTTGTGCTTCCACAATCCGGGCACAGTTTGGCTTTGGTAATATCCCGCTTGGTTTAAACGTTGCTCGAGTTGCTCTTGTCCGAGTGAGCCGGCCTGAGGTAAGCCGTACATTGCTCGTGTGACTTTAACGTATACGCATCCGTCTGGTGTTGATAATTGATGCAGGTTGTATTCGTTGATGACTTCCTCGGGGATATCCGTCAATTTAATCTTGGCGTATTCGGGTCGCTTCAATGGTGACATAAGGTAGAAATTTGCGAGATCGGCATTTGCAAATTTGGCTCCTTTTGTCGATATCACGCTGTTAAGAAAGATTTTGATGAGTAACAGATTGGCTGTTGGGACACCAACATCATCTGGATAGTTGATGAGGTTGCCTCCCATCGTTGCCCTCATTCGATTTGGATTCTTTTTCTCGGTTCTCACGGTGCAGACGAACTTAATGTAAGTCACGTCTTTCATTCTGTCGATTGGTATGTCGTGTTTGCGTATAAAATGCAATGTGTTGGTCCCTTTAATCCTCCCCCCAATCCCTTGTGCTAACCGTCCAAATTCATCTGCCGCGGATTTGTTCCAAACATCTTTGAAACGTGGGTGTTTCAATAATCGACGATATTCGAGTAACTCGCCGGTTTCTTGGTCGAGTACAGCATGGGCTGCTTCGCGTCGGCGTCGAGCTACTCGGGCCGCAATGGTATCACCGTCAATCCCCCCAACAGTTGTTTGGGACTGGAGACGTCGTGCTCTAACCCGCGCGGCAATGGACTCATCAATATACTTGGGAGTCTTGAGGATGGGTTTGGTGTTGTCGACAATTTTCTTCGTAACGGGTTTTGTTTCGGGAGACGCAACAATTAATCGGGGGGGTGGGTCGTGGACCGTGGGTGGGGATTCGTTGAAGCGCACCCTTGGAACTGGCTGGGTAAGTTCAATGTGCTTTTCAACTCTAGGAATTGCAACCTGTTCATCCGGCTTGTTGAATTGTTTGTCGGGAGGTTGTAATGTGCTGTCCAGGCGTTGGAGGGCGTCAAATTGGGCATCGTCCTTGGGGTGTCGAATTCCTTGAATGGCGTTCCGCAATTTTGCGATGGCATGGACAATGGTGTCCGCTGGCGTGACCGTGGGTTGCGTTATGTACTTGTGCTTGAAGAACAATGTGTCGGCCAGTCGTTTTGCTCGTGTCTTTTTGCAAAACACTACATGTGTTCTGTAGTGCTCCGCGGACGTTTTCAAATAGAATCCATCTGCTGAATGCTCACCAAACATTTTCCGCCTCCCTGGTTTAATGTGGAACTGAACAGCGCAACCCATGGGGGCAATCGGCATGCGATTGTAATCAAATCTCCCGTGGTGATAAGCGTAAGCTGAGATGTGGGGAGCAATGTTCGATTGGCGCAATAAATTCAAGGTGAGAATTGTCTGTGGCAATAACTCATCCCATTGATTTATCGGAAAGCCGTCAGCGACCCCTGCTAACACTGAAATAAAATGCCCCTTGAATGTTTGAATCGCTCGTTCTGCAGCATTGCGTCTGTGTTGGTCCGCGGGGGTTAACTCGACTCTGCATTTATTATTGCGGATGGCTTGCTTCAACTCCTCCGGTGCTTCGTTATCGAGTATATGCCAGTTCGGGCAAATGACTCCGGTCGACGTCCATCGTTGGAAAATGGCTTGGTAAGCTGTGGTAAGCGATTTCGCCGTCTTTGATTGTATTGGTTCGCAGTCGAAGTAATTTCCATCTAACTCAACCGCAACCATGATGTATCTGTTCCTTCGAGCAGATGTTATAGGAAATTTTCCCGTTTGATCGGAGAACATCGATTTCTTGGTGGCATCGAACGCCGTCAGGTAAACGTCTTTTTGTTTTACCCCAGGCGTTGGTTGAAAACCAATCATTGCATCCTGGTCTAACACTTTTGTAGATCGAACGCCTTGCTTCGTTTGTTTCATGTGCCCTTTTTGGGTTTCATCCGATTCAGGGAAATGTCGCGAGATGTTTTGGGGTGTCATCCCGGGAAATGTGACAAGATTTCCATGTTGGGCCGCAGTGAGTAAGGTAGCCTTGACGGGATATCCCAAAGCGGCGTGAAGGAATCGAACGACTTCCTTTGTGCTTGGTAAGTCGTAAGCGTTTGATGCCGTTTCTGCGACATCGTCAATTGGTACCATCCAAAGTCCTCTGCCGTCCCGCCACCCTTGGAGGGCCGGCGGCGCCGTTGAAGATATGGTGACATCATCCGCTCGGTAGACGTCCACACCTTTAGGTAAGAAAACAGTAGTGTATCCATAATCTGCGAGCATCGATACACTCATCAATGCTGGTTGACTCATTCCAGGGACCACAATTGCCCCCCTGGCACCCTTGGAGAGTGCACGGGTCGACAGCAGCCCAGTGTGCGTTGCTTGGAGCTTCGTGCCGCCTGCGGTGACAATGATTTTGTTGGAAAGGCCGGTAAGATGTAGTCCTCGTCGTGAATTGACGAATGTTTTTGATGCCCCCGAATCTAACATTGCCTGCGTGATGGCCTCATCGATTGCATTGGCTTCGAGTTGAAGTGCCTCTTTGATTGTTTTTTGTCGTTCGAGGTGTCGCGACCATTTTGACATGGGTTGTGGGCCAATAGTCGCAGTCGAAAAGGATATTGATATCGACCCTTCCCGGTTGCCACTGCTCTGCTGACTTGACCTCCGCGCACCCTCAGGTGCTCTTCTTGCTTGTCCAACCTGTAGGACGTTTAGCGGCATCGGCTTCAAGTTCGAAGCATGCTTCGGGTTTGTGGTAAACCTCCAGCCCGCAATGTGGGCATTTTTTCTTCTTCTTGTCCGCTCCCGCCTTTTTAATCGTCGGATTGGTCAAAGAAGGTGAGATTTTTGTGAACGACTCTTTGAACAGTTCCATCGTTTCCTTGAACTGCTTTTGACTCTTGTCTTTCATGCTGTTTGCCAATTCGGAAATCATGAGGGCTTGTGCCTCGAGCTGCTCGATTTGGTCAAGTTCGGCGCTGTTGGCGATGCCGTACCCTACCGATTTTGATGTGGTTTTGTTGTGCTTGTGCTGCTTTCTGAACTCTTTCTGAATGAAAACCCGGAAGTTTGCAAACGTTTGATCCGCCTTAGGCTTTGCTTCCCAGTCACGGAGGGCGGGTTCGAATTCTCCGGATGCGTGGAAAGTTGCAAGGGCAAAGGCAAGTCGCAATTCTGGATTTTTGCTTTGTCCAACTTTCAACAACTGACGTTCGAATTTGTCACCTCTTGCGAAAAGGGCCGCGGGTGCTTCGATGCCGTCCCATGGCTTTTGGATGTTCGTGAAGAGTTCCGTCACGTCCATGTGGTCGAGGGTCCCACCAACACTTCGAAGGTGGGTGAGTAATGCTTTTGGGGACAGATGGTTGAATCCCATCGTCTCGCTTTCAACCTCGGCGAGCCATTCGTGGTCGATCGACTTGACAATCATTCTGCGAAGGTAGTTTTCAACGCCGAGGTACATTTCGTATTCAATGCATTCCGCCTTGTGTTCCACAATTTGATGCTCACGGATGACTTTGTCCGTGTCGACGCTTGCAGGATAAGGTCCTGGGTTCTTTGGGACGAGAAATTTGCTGCCGCCATTGGAGAAGGTGATGTATTCACTTTCGTCGATTACCATGCCGACATGGCCATGCTCTCCGCCTCCATTTTGGGTTGCGACGCTGCCGGCGGCATTGGTGAGTTCCTTGATCAGCCGATTTAAATCTTCATCCGTTGGTTGACCATCGATTTTCGTGATCTCGTATTTTTTGAGACTCTGTTCGACATCGTGACGTATTCCCATGATTGAATGCTTTGTTTGGTGAGGAATGAATTGATTCCGAAAGGATTTAGCTACGACTGCTAGACAGTGGCAAGTGCGAAGATTGCTTATAAAGGTCGTAGCTAAATTTATGAGCTATGATCTGCAAAC
>JALLBA010001340.1:0-10262 GCA_036939675.1 Cyclostephanos invisitatus
TTGCTCTTGCCACCCAGGCAAATGGATATGCCAATACTGCCATGCTGCGCACGTCATATCGGAGTTAAAACGCGACTAGAACATTAAGTATGCCATACTTAACTTTTTAGGGGGTTCGGACCATGTAGCTTCTACCTAGATTTTCAGTATGTTCTGCTAAAAATTTACTTAGGCGACCCATATACCATTAGAACCGTCTCTTCGAGCTCTACACGCAGATATACTTTTCTTTTGGGATATGCGACTTTTTCATGGAGATACTTGTTTTTGTATTTCGTACTTGATTAAGTAAATTGGGTGTCCTGGGAACCAATATGATGTGATTGCATGAGATTGCATTAGATCGCGTGGTCGATTTGTGACTTTGTGATTCACGATCTACCACCCACTCTGCGAAATGCCAGAGGTCACACAAAATCACCCCAATTTCTTTGATGATGCAGGGTGAAATCCTCACGCAGAAGCCAGGCCAGAACAGGAAAAGACTTCGATTGAATATGATATGCGCATGATGTTGTGCTGTCTCTGAGTATGGCACACATCCTTACAAATCGAGAGCTGGGGAACCATTAACAAAAATTGGTGTTGGTTGCCTCGAGAGAGATATTTTTTAGTAGAAACAGAAAGAGTTAATTTTTTATCAATATCAGCATAGTAAAAACTCCTACGCAACAACACCACAACTCCACAAAAGGTTGCAAGTAATAATGTACAGGTCACATCTTTATGCTGCCATTTGCTTCTTCGTCGCAGCCAACTCTTCAAGAACGCGCTTGTAGTCGTGTGGGAAAACCTTGACGAAATTCTTGTGCTCGGTTTCCCATTTATCCAACATCCTCTGACCAACGGGGCTCCCGGTCATTTCTACGTGTTCTTGAATGAAGCCGAGCACCTTGTCCTTCTCCTCGAAGGTATCAATCTCCTCCAATGCCACAAGCCCCATGTTGCATCGCTCGGGGAACTTGCCATGGGGGTCATACACATAAGCGATGCCGCCACTCATGCCTGCCCCAAAATTCCTGCCTGTCTCGCCAAGTACAACTAGGTATCCACCAGTCATGTACTCGGCACAGTGGTCACCAGTGCCTTCAACTACGGCTAAGGCACCGGAGTTCCTCACGCAAAAGCGTTCACCAGCTTTGCCGCGGAAAAAGGCCTTGCCAGATGTGGCTCCGTAAAGACAAACATTTCCAACAACAACGCTGTCCTCGGCGATAAATCCATCATCGAGGGCTTCTTTGGACGGAAAAATAGCCATCTTTCCTCCAGAGAGACCCTTACCAGTGTAATCATTGGCGTCTCCCGCCACCGTCATTGTAATTCCCTTCGCAAGTACGAATCCAAACGACTGACCAGCATGGCCCTTCATGTTGATACGGATGGTATCGTCAGGCAAGCCTTCTTTTCCAAACTTTTTGGATATTTCGTACGAGAGCATAGTTCCACAGGTGCGGTTCAAATTGTCGATCTCCTCCTCAAATGTCACGGGTGTTCCATTCTCAAGCGCTAATTTCGCCTTCTCAATAAGAACATTGTCCTTTGCCAAGTCAAGGCCATGGTATTGCGTAGTCAAGTTACGAATACCTGCAGTTGGATTCAACTCCGAAGCAGGCGTAAGTAGAGGAGACAAGTCAAGTCCTCTACTCTTGTAATGTAGACCACGCTTGTTCACCTCCAGGTGCTGCGTCTGGCCAACCATATCTTCCATCTTCCTGTAACCCAGCTTCGCCATGATTTCTCGAATTTCTTCGGCCATCAAGAAGAGGTAGTTCATGACATGTTCCGGCTGCCCTGCAAACTTCTTCCTCAGCTCCTCATCTTGAGTTGCGATTCCAACTGGGCAGGTATTCAAATGACACTTACGCATCATGATGCATCCCATGGCGATAAGTGGACCGGTTGCAAAGCCAAACTCCTCGGCGCCAAGAAGGCAAGCAATTGCCACGTCGCGTCCTGTCTTGAGCTGACCATCAGTCTGAAGTTTTACACGATCACGCAGTCCATTAAGAACCAGAGTTTGCTGTGTTTCCGCGAGTCCAAGTTCCCACGGAAGGCCTGCACCCTTGACTCCAGTCCATGCTGCGGCTCCCGTGCCTCCGTCGTGACCAGAAATTACGACGTGATCAGCTAGGGCCTTAACTACACCAACAGCAACGACACCAACGCCGACCTCTGAAACGAGTTTGACGGACACTTCTCCAGTAGGCTGGGCATTCTTCAAGTCATGGATAAGCTGTGCAAGATCCTCGATACCATAGATATCGTGGTGGGGTGGTGGAGAGATTAATCCAACTCCCGGGGTTGTGTGGCGGTTCTCTGCAATGTATTCTGAAACCTTGAATCCAGGAAGCTCGCCACCTTCACCCGGCTTGGCGCCTTGGGCCATTTTGATTTGGATTTGATCACTATTTGCCAAATAGTGCGATGTCACGCCAAAACGGCCTGAGGCAACTTGTTTGATACTCGACCTGCGATCATCAAGGAAGCGCTGGGGATCTTCGCCTCCTTCCCCGGTGTTAGATCTACCACCCAAGGCGTTCATCGCCTTCGCAAGAGTCTCGTGTGCCTCTCGACTGATTGAGCCGAGAGACATGGCGCCAGTGACAAAGCGCTTGACAATCTGCTGAGCTGGCTCAACTTCGTCCAACGGTACAGAGCGAGATGGGTCAAACTTGAACTTTAGCTGACCACGTAGCGTGACCTTCATGTGTTGTTCATTGGTGAGACGAGCGAATTCCTTGTAGGCCTCGCGAGAGTTAGTGCGTGCCGCAACCTGAAAATCAAGTGAAGAGGTGCAAAAAGTGGGTTGGTAAACCTACATAAATCATGAGATTCACAACTTTGATAAGCGGCAAGGCGTCCTCACCTGCAAGTGGGCCATTCCACCGGGAGTGTTCAAATGAGCCTCTCCGCCATCACGATAATGCAGCTGACCATCATTTCGCACCAAAATTGTACCTATGTTGCTATTGTCGGGATATCCTGCCTGATGCAGACGCTCCAAATCACGGTACAGGGCCTCGAAATCAGTACCCTGGATACGAGTAGTGGTGCCTGTAAAGCAACGATAGACAATCTCATCAGCCAAGCCAACAGCCTCAAAAACCTGCGCACCCTTGTAACTCTGAAGCGTCGAAATTCCCATCTTGCTCATCACCTTCAACAATCCTTTTGCAACGGCCTTTCTGTAATTCTTCATTAGCTCATAATCAGTATATTCTTTCTTGCCCTTGGCCTCGACCAAACCATCAGCATTTAACTTACACAAGGCCTCGTAGGCCATGTACGGGCACACGCCGTCACATCCATAGCCAAACATCGTGGCGAAGTCGTGGACCTCCTTACAATCACCCGCCTCGGCGAAGATAGCAGCCTTGGGACGTTGCTTTGTCTTCAGTAGATGCTGGTGTACAGCACCAACAGAAATTAGTGATGGAAGTGCCATGCGGTCTGGGCCAGTGAGTCGGTCAGAGAGAATGATGGCCTCGGCACCAGATTCACCAATAGATCCTTGCACGGCGTCTGCGGCCTGGTCGCAGATCCTTTCAAGCGCCTGAATTAAAAGATGACAGACGAATGTTTAATAAAAAGACGTTGTTCAGTTTTGGGGAATCAGTCCGGCAATTCAACTTACCTGAAGCATACCATCAGGGCCAGATCCAGCAGGAAAGGTGCAATCAATCACCTGCGCCGAAAACACCTTATTTCCATCCTTGTCTACATACACCTTACTTTTCAAAGTTTCCATCTCATCGAGAGTCAGAACAGGATTTGCCACATTCAATCGCTTGCAATGCTCCTTGTTGGGGTCAGATAGTAGGTTCCCTTCGGGCCCAACTGGGCATACGAGACTCATGACAATCTCCTCGCGAATAGGGTCAATAGGAGGATTGGTTACCTGAGCGAAGAGTTGCTTGAAATATTCATTGACCTGACGTGGATGTTCTGAAAGCACGGCAAGAGCAGCATCATTCCCCATGCTGCCCAGTGCCTCCTTACCACCAATGCCCATGGGCAAAAGCAACATCTCGAGGCGCTCTCCCGAGTAGCCAAAAGCATTCAGCTTGCGATTCGTCTGCGAAAAGTCGAAGGGAGCACTCTTAGCTCCCGCCTCGCTAGTCCACTTCTCCAAGTCGATCAACTTCTCCTCGATCCATTCGCCGTATGGGTGCTTGGCGGCTATTTGCTCCTTGATCTCGTTGTCTGGAACAATGCGCTGCGTTTCGAAGTCGACCAAGAACATTTTCCCGGGCTCGAGACGATGTTTGACTCTCACGTCAGATTCCTTCAACCAGGGAATGACGCCGATTTCGGAGGATAAGACGACGTGGTCGTCCTTAGTAACGTAATACCGGGAAGGGCGCAACCCGTTCCTATCGAGGGTGGCGCCAATGTATCGTCCATCCGTAAAAGCCACCATGGCTGGACCATCCCATGGCTCCATAAGGCATGAGTTGTACTCGTAGAACGCCTTTTTCGACTCGCTTAGGTTGGGGTTGTCTTGCCACGCCTCTGGGATCATCATCATGACAGCCTCCGGCAAACTGCGTTCGGATGCCTTGGCCATGAGTTCGAGGACGGAATCGAAGTTGCCCGAATCGGACATGTTGTCAGAGGTGACAGGCAGGAGCTGAGGGGTGTCGTTTCCGAAGTAGTCGGAGGCCATGAGACCGCCCCGACTGAACATCCAGTTCTTGTTTCCGCGAAGGGTGTTGATCTCTCCATTGTGGCACATCATGCGGATGGGTTGTGCGCGTTCCCAGCTGGGGAAAGTATTCGTAGAGAATCGAGAATGTACTAGAGCCATGTGGGTGATGAACGAAGGGTCCTTGATGTCAAGGTAGTATTGGGAGACTTGCTCGGGAGTAAGTTGGCCCTTGTAAGTGATCGTCTGGGAGGAGAGAGAGTTGATATAAAAGCCACTCTCGGGGCCGAGCATGGCCGTGGCCTCCTCCTCGGCCATCTTTCGTACGCGGAAGAGTTCACGTTCAAAGTCACGCGGGGAGAACCTCTTGGGACCACTATTAGCGATGAAGAGCTGAGATGTAAAAATCGTGATCATAAGGTGAGTTAGAGGGGGGGTTTGACGAGCGACACTGACGCATGCCAGGGGTGAGGTTGACACGTTCTGTGGAAGGAACCATTTTAATCGACACTCACCTGCTCCGTGTCAGGTTCTGAATCCAGCGGATCCTGTCCCAACATCGAATTATCGACCGGGACTGGACGCCATCCCACCACCTCCAAACCACGTTGCTTCGTGAGCCTCTCGAGAATCGCCTTGCAATCCCTCAACACGTCCGGATTTTCGGGGGGGAAGAAGATGTTGCCCACGGCAAAATCGCCCTTGGGAGGGAGATCCCTCCCGAGGACCTCCTTGGCCTTCGCGCGCATGAAGGCGTCGGGCATGCCGAACAACATTCCTTCGAATGACGACGATGACAACTTAGTCGGTTAGTAATAGGATCCAATTTCTGGGCACAAACTAAATGGACAAGGATAACAAGCGTTTTCCTTCGACCGATCAATTTCATTATTCAAACCAACTCTAGTGAGGCAAACGTCAGATGTCGACACGATCAGAACTCACCGGCACCATCTCCGCTCGCGGGACAGCAACCAACCCCCCCCCTGTGACTCATGCGGATCATCATCTCGTCGGCCTCGTTCACGATCTTACGACTCGCCACGCTCTTGAGACTCGCGACCATGCCGACGCCGCAGTTCTCGGTCTCGCGCTCGGGGGCGTAGAGCGTCTTGGGGAGGAGTTCGCCCTCCTTCTTCCCGGTTTTCAGGGAGAGGATGCGCTCGGTGGTATAGAGACACGATGGGACGTGGGCGCGCAATAGGGCGGCCGCGGGGGCGACAACAGCGCCCCCTCGACGGGAGATGGGTACGCCGATGACATCGCCCCCGCCGCCGCGAACGGATGACCCACCCGCGCGCCCGGATGCGATGGCGGAGCGAGAGGCGCGTGCCCCGGCGGAGAGACGGCGGGCGACCGAGAGGGAAAGCATCGTCTGGGAGAGCGATTCCGCTTCGCTTTATGGGACGGGGGTACCGCGCTTGCTTACTTCCCTCCTCAGGTATGCACTTTCTGTTCCAGATCGTATCTCGCTTTTTCTACATATAGAGTGTATCACGAGGTGCTCTGACTCGAGAAGAAGTTTGATGGTTCGGCAAACTCCAATCTTCAGGCCGCTCCTTACAGTGGCCGGACGTTTTTTTACCATTTCGCTAAATTAACTCTGCTGCGTTCTCTAATTTCGTCCTGGACGTTTTTGCCCGCGCCTTGCAACTCAGAGGTTGTTTCTGGTTCCCGCTTCTTTACGTGCGTAGGAACAGTATGTGTAGGGTCGTTTTCAGTTTTCAGCCGACACCTGAACCGACGAGTACCATATGGTACCGACCGACCAACCCTCGACCACACGCACCATCGCGGCGCCGCTCAACCTCCAACTCCACGGTCGTTTTCAGTCGCCCTCCGAGGGAGGGGGGAGTCAGCCGCGGGAAGGAAGAGAGGAGACCAAACGACAATCAGCCACGACTCCGGCAGGGGAGGGGGAGAGGTGGAGATCAGCCCAAACGACAATCAGCTGCGGCGCCGGGGAGGGGGGGTGAAGACCGGTGGATGGGGGTGAAGAGAGGAGTCCAAACGACAACAAGCCACGGCGCCGGGGGAGGGGAGGAGGAAGAGGAGGTGTGAGGACGAGGCGCGACATGCGCCTGCTCAAAACGACAATCAGCCACCGCGGAACATTGGATGGGGGGCAGACAACACTGCGATGAGAGAGAGCGGTGGACGACGCGAGCGAAGGAGGCAGCCACGGATAACACGATGAGGGGGAAGGGGGGGACAACGTCGAGGCGACACATGGCAGCGGACGACAGGGCAAAAGGAGGGGGAGGGGAAACAATGTGGGGCAATCGGGTGGAGTCTCTCGCAAGGAAACGACAGCCCCATCGCAACTATTGCGATAGAACCGACCTCCAACATGATGGGAAAAATGGAGGATATTTATAGGGGGGTATATATGGTTAATTCATATTAAATGTCGGCATTACAAGATATTATTAGTGAGCTAAGAAAAATCACGAAAAATTGCCTAGAGGAAAGTTTACGATACAATGATGATGCTGGGGGGCATAGACAAACCGAGCAAACCGACGTTGCCCCCCGATGCGGTGGGGACGTCGATGCCCTTACTTTGGCCGTACCCCTACCACATGCCGTGGTAGGGGGCCATTTCAGCTTGACACCATGGTTCGGGGCCAATCAAAAAAAAGATTTGTCGTATTGGTACGTTGGTACAAACCTACGTAGGTGTAGTACGGTTGAATGGGAACGCGTCGTCGGATGGGAAGCACTTATCGCCGATTTACGATTTAGCAATTTGTTGCGCCTTGTGCCATCTTGCACCGTCTTGTGCCATTTGGCACCATCTTGCGCCATTTGGCGACACTGTTGGCGAACGCAGGACTAAATTTTGGGGGAGCTCAAAACCCAAATTGGGGGCAAGGGCCCCCTTTCCCCCCTGAAAATACTGTTTCTGGTTTCTTCCAGGTTGCATCTCATCCCACTAGCTTTAGCAAGGGCGATCTGCTTTATTTTTAAGCATTAAAATAAGCTCATAATTTTCTCTTCCTGACCTGGACTACATGTCACTTCATTTTCACTCGTAACAGTCCATATCAGGGGAAGTTATCCAACAGCCTAGGTCAGGCTGAGTCTACTGAGGATGATGATTCTCCCGCCCTGAAACGGCGGAAGGAAGCTTACCAGAGTCTGGTCGGTAGCCTTGGTTGGCTTTCTCATTCAACTCATCCTGACCTCATCACGGCTCACTCTTTTCTTGCTTCTTACAGCAATAAACCATCTTCTGGTCATATGAAGGCTGCGCTCTACGCACTTCATTATGTCCACTCCACCTTTGACTATGGTATCTCTTTTACTTCAGATTCCATGGACCCTATGCACTCATACATCCACTATCCTCCAAGCACTGACGTGGAGGCGTATCGTGATGCCACACCGAACAAATCACCTCATGACTCGTCTGGGCTTTCTTCCTATAGTGACGCTTGCTGGGGATCTCAAATTGGCAATGCAGTAGCCGATTGTACCCTTCTCCCATTCTTCAAATTTCGAAGCATGAGTGGCGGTATTGTGTTCAAGAATGGTGGTCCTCTCAGCTGGCTCAGCGAGCGCCAGGAGCGCACTTTTCTACGTGCGAGGCTGAGATCCGTGCTACAAGCGCTACGTCTAAGGAAGTTGTCGACTTACGAAATCTTAACCTTAGTTTCACCGAGTCCGGTTTTCCTATCTCTGATTTGGATAAACTGATCCTTCTCTATAATGACAATGACGCGTGCATTAAGTGGTCCTACAACATGACTTCCAAAGCAGCACGTCACATCGAACTCCGTGACAACTCTGTTTGTGAATGGGTTCAAGACATGACTATCGCCGTCAAGCACGTTGCTGGTAAAGTTAATCCTGCCGATATCTTAACCAAAGAAATGCGAGACAGCACTCACTTTCGCCGGCTTCATGACTCGTTCATGTCCCGTCTATCGGACTTCATCACGACTTCACTACTTGAAAGTCATCATGCCCGTCAGCACTCTGGTCCCAACTCTGTTGTGCCGTCAGCTGCCTGGGTGTCACTTGCCTCTGGGGCATCTTCCTATTTATCTGCTCTTGCAGCTAATAGCTTCTGTCGCTCGGCTTCTTAGGTGTCTCACCTTTTCAGTGCTGGGCACCAGCTTATTCGAGGTATTCATGGATTTATCCCTCCGGATCTTGTTTAATTCAACAACGTTGTCTCCGTGCTTTTGCATTCGGTTTCATGACAACATTGTGTCTCCATTCTTAGTTGCATTCGGAGTTTTGACGTTTGGTCCTCTCTATGCGACTGTTTTCCCGAGCTTGTTTTCTCGGGATCCCACTCGGTGTTGCTTTTCCTGTTGTGTTCCTTTTGGACGCACGGATGGGGGGTGTTGGTCTGTCCGTAGTCCTAGCGTAGCTTAAGCTAACGCTCACTTGTCACCACTACCGTAGTAGCCGGGGCATAAGGATAACTAAAAATGTTCTAGCCGAAAGTCTAAATCCGTAAAATAGTTTTTTGCGCGGGAACTAAGGAAAACATACCGCTGTAACGTAGGAATTTAGGTTCTAATAGACAAATCGGCTACATCCGCTACACGAGAGAGACCCTATTACTATTCCTACGTCAATCTTAATTCAATTGTCCTAGGTAGGTATGTTCTCGGTGGATATAAATCAAGAAAAAAGAACACCTCCATGGCGGAGCTGATCGCCCAGGCCTAGTGGCACGGCTATGGCATTCAATGGCTGCCTACCCCCGGGAATCTCATCGCGATGGGTTGATCAAGAGTGGGTACGAAGGATTTTATTCAAATACTTAAACTGGCTAAGAAAATAATTAATTTAATGAAGGCATCTATTTTATTTTATTTACCCCCCCCTCCCACCTCGACCGCCCCCGGAGCGATAGAATACCGCCCCCCCTGCGTTCCCCGATAGTCGCGCGTCCTCTCCTATTCTTCCCCCATCGATCCCGCGTAGATTTGGTTGGTTGTTGTGTGAAGTTGTCGATTGGCGGCCGCCTAAAGCCACGACGAATTTCGCTTTTTTTATTTTTTTGCCCCAAATCCGATGGCCAAAAAGACTTCATGGCGTCCTCCCCTATCGCCATCGCCCTGCGCGCCGTCTCTCCCAAGTATATTCTAACGATAGGGCCGCTTTTCGGTTGGTTGTTGCGTCCTCCCATCCAGCAGGAGCCATCGAAATCCGAGGCCCCATCGCCCTCTCTATTTTATTTCTTTTTCGCTCTATTCGCCGCCCAAAACGACGAGTTGACGGCCTCCCCTACGCGTTCCACCCATTCGAATCTTCTCTCCAACGCCCCCCCCATCGCCGACGCTATTATTTGGTTGGTTGTTACGTCTCCCTGTCAAATGGCGGCCATCGAAGGCCGGTGCTCCACCCGTCTCTCAATTTTTCGATGGGCGCCATTTTGGCGCCCCAAACAAAGGGACCAAACGCAGCGCACGCGAGCCCAGCCGCCGGGCGCCTCTATTGGGCTCATCGGACTTACCGATGCAGAGAATGGTGCCGTCAAAGCTGGGGGAGGGGGAGGGGGCGAATAATGGTGCGAGGATTTTTTTGGTGTGAGGAGGTAAAGTAGATCGGGTCAAGAAAGAGTTAAGCAATTGGCGATCTACATACGTGTGGACTA
>JALLBA010001341.1:0-10261 GCA_036939675.1 Cyclostephanos invisitatus
ATGCAAAAGCGGAACAAACAACAAGCCGCAAGTGCGGAGAAGGAAATGAGGAGAACTGGTGAGGCATTAATTCGCAATGGTGCTTCACCAGGTGCAGTTGTTACCCTCAAGGTGGACTACAGGATGCACTCATATGCTCAGGGTCTGGTTGGCATTGTGTTTGTGGTTAAGCCAACATGTGGCATCAAAGTTTGCTGGGACCATGGAATTGTTACTCACTCGGGTGGACCAGGTGTGTATTGGGTCCCCGTGGACAAATATGTGGTGAAAGCAAAGGTGGATGAGTTCATGCCACTCACAGACTTACTCTACACAGTGAGAAACATCGTGCTTGATGGTAAATTCGATGAGGCAGCAGCCCCTACAATTTCCTATGCAAAGCTTCATGAAATCATGATAGGTGCAACGAGTCCTGCCAAGAAAGCACCAGGATGCAAATGCAAGAAGAGTAAGTGCGGCAAGCAATGTGGGTGCACAAGAAAGGGAGTACGCTGCCACAGTGGTTGTTCCTGCAATGGTAACTGCTGCAAGTAAGTGAAGATGGAAGGATGGAGGACAAAGATGACTTACACATTTCGAGGTGTTTGAGTGTTCTGATTTAGGTTTAGGATTTAGGATTACGATGAGATGGGAGGATTGAGGACAAAGATGACTTAGATATTTGGAGGTTTTCAAGTGTTTTGATTAAGGTTGATGATTTAGGATTATGCTGAGATGCTGTTTGCAGTTAGGTTCTTGGATTTTAAGGGTCACTAGGTTTAGGATAATGATTATGCATCAACATTTACATGGCTATTACCCTCTCCATTACCAGCAAATAATACCTGTTAGAATACTGTTTAGAACTGGTTTTGACAACTGACTTCGATCTTAGACATCTAAAATCGAATCTGGATGCCGTAACATCGATCTTAAATGCCTCATCACCATCTATGATTGAATCTACCGCATCTAGCTTTGATTTTAGGCATCTAGCTTCGATTTTATATGGCGAGAGTAGAATCATCTAGCTTCATTTTAGGCATCTAGCTTCGATATTAGATGGTCTAAATATCCATCTAATATCAAATATTAATTAGGGTTAACACAACTTCGATATTAGATTGTCATAATAACCATCTAATAATGAATCTGACTTAAGGTTATTTATCTTATAATCGAAGTTAGATGATCTCGAAGTCACTAAAATCGAAGTTAGATGAGCACGACATCATCTAGCTTCGATTTTAGATGACTACGAGGTCATCTAGAATCGAAGTTACAGAGATCCGATATTAGCTGCGACAGATCCAGTCGACGTTCGATCGGGGAATTATTACTCTCTAGTGATGTCGAGGCGCGCTGAGGGGGTCATTATGAATCTTTTGAGGGGAATTCAGTAGATATATCTAAGACGATATCTGTCCTCCTTCGTCGTGGTATTTTAATATTGTGATAATTAGATACACTCCCTCGTCGCAACGAGCGAATGGCACACTTCCCACTTCGGGCACCTCACCAAACTGCCTCATTGAATTCATCACCACGTGAACATGGCGTCGGCCTCAGGCCAACTCAGCGATGGGCATCTAATGAATCAACAATCAAACTGCGACTTAAATGCAGATAATCGTCAAATCATTCTGGTTTGAGTTCTGATACTTTTACTCAGACCGCTAAGTATGATTGTTACTATCTCAAATTAGAAGTTAGAAATTAGCGATGTGGTGAATTCGATCTCAAGTTATTGTATATTGTTGTAAGTAAAGGTGCTCCAGCTATGAAGATTCGCTCACCGACAGATCCTACCTGTGGTCGATTATGATGATTTGCTTTCTAGAGAAATTGGTCCAAACCGCCTTTTCATTCCATAAATACTCCTTTCCGTCGAATGGTTAATCGCATATCCGGCAATCAAAGCAGACGCGAAGCATAGTAAGTGCGGTCGATAGTTCCACCCATAATACCTCCAAATGAGCATCGTTGAAAGCATTATGCAGGCCAGGACCAAACATCCCATGGACAGGCAGGGCATCAAATTTGATGAGCTGGGGTGGCCAAGCTCGTCGCCAAAGATATCATGCGCCGCGCGGAGGAAAGGATCGAACGGCGGACCTTCGGGAGAATTTGACACGGCCTCGTACACGGCGTCGTCGTACGCAATCCGATCTCCTTTTTGATAGCGACGTTTTGGGTCCCACTGCATGAGCGTGTTGGTGGATCGACGGAGTAGATGAGACTGAGCAGGCTTCGGGCCAAAGCCAAAAAGATCGTAGAGCAATGACTTAGGCGAGAAGCGCGACGTGGGTAAAGATAAATCTTCATCGTCGCCGTCGCCCGTTTCTGACACCAGCTCCCATTCGCCGCTGATGTATCCCATAATTGCAAGGTATGTCCGATTCATCAAAGTCATTTGCGCCACAAGGCAGATCGCTGTGACTAGCACAATGGAAGTGGTGATCAGCCGCGTTGCGAAGTCGTCCCCCACTAAGGCATCGAATGAGCTCGTCAACAGAGAAGTCCCTTTGCCGAATCTCCTGCCAGCTATGCCGGTAACTCCAGATGGACCCCATAGCAAAGGCCCAGGCTCGCAATGTTCTGTGTACCGACAAACGAATTCGGTTTGGGGCAAAACTGCAGAGCGAGGGGATGTAGGCAAGACGTGAGAGACAAGTTTCTAGGAGCAACATTCGACGAGGGAAAAGGGTGATGTAGGACACCGCAAAACTGACCTGAGCACAAGTAGATATTTTCGAGGATTCGAACGACGGCAACCTTGTAATAGAGACGCAGGCGATTCTCGGTAGTGATTGATTTGTAATTCTCCGCCCAGGGAAGGTCCTTGTCTTTCAGCTTGGATGTCTTGCCAGTGCTTCCACCGGTGCCACCGCCCAGTATCCTGGTCTCCGCTCTGATCGCCTTCAGGACGTTGGTCCCGGCCACGAATTCAGGAATGGGAAGCATTATCCTGCCGTAAAGGAACAAACTCGATGCAGTTCCAAAGGTTACGACCAAAAACATCAGACTGACCCACGAGGGGGGCTCCACGTCGAAGGTTGGCGGCGCCGGAAATGGTGACAGATCCCTCCAGTAGTGTCCCTTGATGACATCGTACTGGACGTTGGGATTTACCCCGAAGTTCGGTGTGTTCGATTCGACCGTTTGGTACTCGACGTCGTTGGCTACGCCGCCATTCCCAAGCAGCCAGGCGTATCCACCCAACGCGAAGAGCCACCCGGACAATAATAATATCGTCGCCAGGATCGCTACCAGCATCTGCGAGGAGGGGGACGCCTCATACGCCTTCTCCAACGCCCTATACATGTCCGAGGTGCGCATCTGCTGTATGTGCAAGGCCTGGGATCGTATCGTATTTGGAAAGAGATGGAATGTCAGCTTCCCCGCAACGAAGTCCATGGACCTGTCGGCCTCCGCGATGCCGACGGCAATATTATTGCGATGTTGCATCGGTTGCGCGTCCCCGAGATGAGCCTGGCCGGACGACTTCTTTCCCTTGAGTCTTTTCCCCCCACCGCCGCCGCCACCGCCACTTCTGCTTCCTACCCCCCCTCCCCCTCCCGCCCCTCTCGGTACGAATTCCGACGGCGACGAGAAGAACGAGGACAGTCCCACGTATGACAGGCACGACCTCATATAACCCCATAACACCGTCCCCACCAATCCCACGACCTCCCCCACCGCCCCGCGCATACCACCCCTCTCCCCCCGCAGCATCGACCAGATGGCGAACGACAATCCGCAGAGTGTGCCCCTGCAAATATGAAATAGCGCAAACGCAGGGGCATCGAAACGAAGTGAGACGATTTTCGACCGATGCGAATAAATAATAGTCGTAAAGTTGAATTGGGGTGAGAGGGATGAAAAAGTTACACGACAACGCCACGTGGGCCGGCGGATTCCCTCCAACGAGAGAACGCTCGAGAGGAGACATGGCACACTTACCACGACATAGCCAGCGAGAGCATGATGTTGGCGTGACCGGCGACACCGTTCGACTGGTGGGATGACGATCCGACCAGATGATGATCCCGACCGCTGAAGGAGTGAGAATGATGATGATGATGATTATGATGATGATGACCGCCGCCGTGACCACCGGTGGACGATCCTCCCCCTCCCCCCCTCGTCGTTAACATCTGGAAGTGATGATGATCGACGTCGACCAATCCGCCAACGACACCGACAGGGAGCATCACCATCGCCGCGCTAGCGACGCCATTGGCGGCGGATGCATCGCAGTACTGTCCTGCCATGCCGCAATATTGTACCGACTTAAGCAATCGGGAAAATGCGTCGTACGGCGAGAGCAGTAGTCGGAATATCCATTTTATGCGATGGCATTGTCGTCGGATTGACGTGATGATCGCGGGTGACGGCGGTGATAGCGGTGATGATAATGACGACGACGACCACGACGACGAATATCGTCCGTAGCCTCCGAGGACTGCCCCGCTCCATCCCCCGCGTTGTCGATGAAGCCATGTTTCGAACGCCCGACGCCTCCTCCAGCCCCCCCCAAGTCGACCATTCCCCCCCCCCCCCCCCCGCCCCCCCCCCCCCCCCCAAGATGAACGGGGGGGGCATATCCACGATAACGTGCAGGCTAGACGAACCAAGAAGTGCCGACCCAACCATGTACCGACCCATAGCATAAAGGTCCAATCGCCATACGTCGATAGGTACGAGTTTCGGTACAGCACGGTCGACGACGCGCTCGCAAGCAATACAGTGCACGCCCACAATGCGAATTCGATGCGCAGATGCGTCGACGTCGCGAGGTACGGCATGTGCAGGTCGAATATCATCGATAGTAGCGCCGTGGACCGGCGCCAGCCCGTTGCGGCCCTGCCCTTCATTTCTTATGCCCCCCCCCCGCCGCCTCGATTTAAAGAGAATGTTGTCGATGGTGGGGGTGCGTACAAGCGTGTGACGACGAAAGACGATGCCGGATCGGAGGAGAAAGCACCGTCGGCGGCGACTTTTTTTATTTTTGTGGCGGGGACAAACGATGTGGCCCAACAAATCCGCATTCTAGTGACTTTCGTAATTATTGTGTTCCTACGTACCGTCTGTGCGTCTTCGCTCCCCGCCCGCCCTCCTTCCTCCGTTCCCCCCCCCGCCCGTCCGTCGCTCGGCCCCTCCGACACACATTTTTTGCCTCCTTGAAACTATCTCTCGTCTCTCGTCCCTCCGACCAAAGCCCATCTTAAACCATGCCACCGAAGAATAAGAAGAAGGACGGCGAAGGCGACGACGCCAAATTTATGCGCGCGGCAAGGTTCGGCCGCGTGAAGAACGATCTCAAGATGGGCTTCGTTGGTCTTCCCAACGTAGGCAAATCGACACTCACCAACATTCTCGCCGGTGCCTGTCATGCGGAAGCTGCCAACTATGTGAGATTCAATGCAGAGCGCACTCACGAAATTCTGCCTTTTTGAATTTCTCTTTTATTCATATCTTGCCGTCAAATCCTCCTCCTCCTTTTGTCGCCGTCGCATGATAGCCTTTCTGCACTATTGATCCGAATATTGTGCAGGCTGTTGTTCCCGACCAAAAGTTTCAATACTTGGTCAAGACATGGAAGCCTCCAAGCGTCGTGCCGGCGGTTCTAAAGATCGTTGACATTGCCGGTTTAATTCGTGGAGCATCTGAGGGAGCGGGACTCGGCAATGCCTTTCTTTCCCACATAGCAGCAGTCGACGGAATATACCACTTGGTGCGAGCATTTGACAGCGATGAGGTCATCCACGTTGATGATTCCGTTGATCCTATTCGCGACCTGGAGACAATCCAATCAGAACTCTGCTTGAAAGATAAGGAGACGTTATCAAAGGTTGTAGAAAAGGAAAAGGATAGGTAAGTTTCATCTTTTTCGATTTCATCATCTACCATCATCACGAAAAATTGATCCGCCTATCCCTTTTTGCCCCACATCGACGTCCCGTACGTATCCTCCTAGGGTTCGAAAGGAGAAAGGACTCGCGCGATCCTCGGATCCGCCTCTTGGGGAGACATTCCAGTCCGCCTACGACAAATGTTTGCAATTGATTGAGTCTAACACTCCCGTTCAGACTTATGAGGATTTTTCGATGGGCGAGGTAGATATCATTCGTGACTTCGGACTTATAACGACCAAGCCTCAAATTTATGTGATCAACATGTCCAAGGTTAGTTTTGATATGTTTAGACTTCATCATTTGACGGCAAAGTAAAGTGAAAAGTGAAGCAAACATAACACCCCTCCTTCATGATTGGATCTCATCATCGTGTCACCCCCCCCTCGGCTATGCCGCTCGCTCTTTGACCCCCAAAATAAAAAAAATCGAAGAATAACTTCTTGAGAAAGGGGAACAAGTGGCTCCCAAAAATTCAAGCATGGGTCAATGAGCATGGCGGAGGACAGATTATTCCTATGAGTTGCGAGTTTGAGCAGGAATTGATGGATTTGAATGATGACGCGGATGCAAAACAATGTAAGAGTATTACACGTTGAATTCTATTAAATACCCTTTTTCTGTGTCAACTGCTGAGGTGGGCACTGCAACTCGTGACTAACATAACTTTTTCTTGCCTTAATCGACATAGGCTTCATTCAAAAATGTGAAGAAGAGGTGAAAGCCATGGGCCTGTCTGGACCAGGATTTGCAGTCAAATCCGTTGTTCCTCGCCTTATCCGCGCCGGAAGACAAGCCCTTTGTCTTCAATCTTACTACACTGCTGGACCAAAAGAGGTACGCGCATGGACGATCATGAAGGGCACACTCGCACCCCAGGCTGCTGGTGTCATCCACACTGACTTCGAACGAGGATTCATCAAGGCAGAGGTTGCCAATTTCGATGATTTCAAAGCATTGCACAATGGCGAGAAAGGCATGGCGAAGGTAAAAGAGGCAGGGAAATATCGTCAGGAAGGGAAAAGTTACGTTTTTCAGGATGGTGACATTGTTGTCTTCATGCATAACACTACCGCACCGAAGAAGAAATGAGCTCATTTGAACGCATGGTTGGCCATTCTAACGTTTTTGAATCACGCGATGAGTTGAGTACTCTCTTACTGGTTAGATTTGTAAGTTTTCCGCATACACATATTTGTAAATTGATGCGATGAGAACAGATTTGCCTTAACAAGTGCACACCAGTGCCAAAAAATAGCGTGTCAGTTCACTTCATTCTAGAAAGATAGCGATTATGCCATTTAAATCGCTTCTTGACCACTCCGCTGCATCTTGCGCATAAATGACATTTGCACTTTATATTGATTGTATCCTTGCTAAAAAGTTAGATTCTTGCGCATAAACGACATTCGCACTTTATGTTGATTGTATCCTTGCTGAAAAGTCAGATGCATTTTCCTTCCTCTTTTCCTCTAGATCTGCATTTTCGGCTGAGGTGATTCTTGACGCAGCCCGTCTGACTTGCTCTGTCTTCCACATTGAACCATCCAACCACATTTGTAGCTTCTCTTTTGGCATGTCTTCTCCTTTGGCCCCGAAATGCCCCACAACTGCGTCGAATGTTGTAGCGAACTCGTCGGCATCCTTGAATATTCTCCCATTCGGATACACCCGGACAGCCATGTTACGAGCAGTGCACTCCATTCCAATATTTTTATCAGGGTGCCACATCCTATGTAGTCCATACAGTCCAATCATCTTTATAGGTCTACGAGACATTTTCGCAAGCGTGAATGCACCCGAAAAGATGGGCTGCATGCCTTTTTCTGGGGTTGGGTTTGGCTGCCCTTCTGGAAGAATACCAATGTCGAACCCGTCCTCGATTGCTGCCTTCGTCAATTTTAACATCTGTTTGAATGATTTTGGGTCATATTCGTTCGCATTTCCATTGCCGTTATCGGCCATGTCTACCGGGATGAAGCCACACATTCTGCACATGAGACCAGTGACTGGGTTTGATTCAAGGCCCTTCCAGTATAAAATTTTTATCGGGCGTCTATTCTTGCCCCTCATTTTTTTGTCCAAGGCCAAGACAAAAAATAAGTCCAACATGCTTATGTGATTACAAACCCATATGGATGGTTCGGGATTCTTCACTTGCTTGTCATCTGCATCCACCAAGACATTTTTCGATGCAAATGGGAATACTCGCATGAGCCATCGGCTGCAAAATTGCGCTGTCTTTAAAGACCACTTCTCTTTCCTAACTCTACCAATAATCTTTACTCTGTGGAGTAAATATACTGGAAACAGAGTTCTATCAAATCAATAGAACAATATCAGAATAGCGTTAGGCATGATCTCTTCGACGAGTAAATACACACACACAAGAGCTTACGCTGGGAGCGCCGCGCACATGGAAGCTATGTAAGTAATCATCAATGCTTTGGCAGTTTTCGATTGAATTCTGCTCAAGCTTCGCTGTGAATTAATCGTGGCTGGAGTCTCAATTGACGTAAAGGCCGATGACTTTAGTACCACCGTCTCTGTGTGAAATTTCCGCGTGTTGACTATCGGGACAGAATGTACCTTCAACGTCTTCCTTGCTAAAGCAAACCCTTCAATCTTGTGGGGCGTGGCAAGTAGTACTGCAACCACAAAGGCGGCGACGAACGTGATCATCTTTTGCATTGCCTCCTCCGGATGCAGCCCTCAGCAACCTTCGCTTCAATTATTTTCTGCCTTACCTTTCGTTTGCCAAATAAAATAGCACCATAGCACTACTAAACTTCAAGTCTCCCGGTCTCTGCGTTGACCCTGCGTAGTTTTTCTACTTGAGTGTCTTTTTACAATAAACTCTCCAAAACTTTGCCTACCCCTAAATACGTACTACCTCATTAGCATACAGGAACAAAACAAACAATACAATACAACAACTTAGGATATATCATGACCAAGTCCGCCGCCGTCCCAATCCCCAACAACAAGCCCAAAAGCTCTCGGAAATACTCCCAGCGTTACCCCCGCGGCGTAAGCGTGGACTTCAGAACGCTCTCCGTTAGCACCCAGCTCTCCTACATCGGCCACTACGGCATACCCATCTACGCCGAGGCCCCACCGAGCGAATTGGGCGTGACCGTCGCCCAGCATTTCGAGACAGTCGACATCAACGAGGAGCAGGCCATCGGGGGATTCCTCGCTCGTCTCGAGGTGGGCGGGAACGACGATCCGAAGCCACCACCCTCCCCCGGTCACGCCGCCGGGGGTGGCGGCGGGGGGACGTCCTCGACGTCCTCGTCCGGCGGGGGCGGGGGCGGGGGCGGGATGAAGGCCCTGTCCGCGGCGGCCGACCAGCTCCTGGCCGATTACGTCCGCTCCACCACGCACTTCGACGGCCAGGCACTGTGCCCGTCCCGACGCAAGTGGAAGCGTCGCAAATTCGCGGCCGGTCAGGGTGATCAGGTGGCCGCGAAGGTGACGCGCACCGACGAGAACGGATCCTGGATACTAGCGTACGTCCTCCGTTTCTACCCCGAAAGCGAAACCTACGACGTTCAGGACGAGGACGACACCTCGAAGCTAATACGCCTGCCCTGGAATCACGTCATGCGTCTTAGCACCGGTACCGAGGGTTGGTTCGAGAAGGGTGCGAGGGTGATGGCCATCTTCCCCGAGACCACGAGCTTCTACCGCGCGATCGTGTCCAAGCAGCCGACTTGGACGTCCGGGACGTCCGCCGACCAAGTGTCCGGCGGCGTCGGGAACGCGCACAAGCCGCGCGTGAAGGAGGTGATACTGAAGTTCGAGGACGACGAGGATCAGGAGAGCGGCAAGACCCCGCACAGGAGGGTCCCGAGTCGGTACGTTATCCCGGTGCCTCAGCAGTACTTTTACGAGGATGAGGACGACGTGGATTTGACGACACCGAATAATACAATGTAAGTTGGGATGAATAATCGCCGGGTCCCACCGGTGGCAGAGGCATAATATATAACTATTAATAATTTAAGAAGAACGTTTGGCATATCAAGTAAAAAATGAAACACTTCTCCGATTCATATCGTGCTTCTCTAATTCTACTGTCAACTATCTCTAAGCGCTCTCTCAATTTGGAGTGTGACATGCTGGATAGAGTTGCTATAAAATGGTGGAACTGACGATAAAATGGCGGAGCTGCCGATTTTTTTTATGAAACTCTGAATTCCGAAGTGTTTATCATAATAATCTGTTGAGGTTGAGGGATTTACTGCAGGGCTCCCCTTGATTTTTGGCTGAAGAGAGTAAATCGATCTGGGGCAGCTAATATCAACCGCTGGTCTACCGGTTGATTTTATGATCACATAGAATCGAATATACATAGAATCAGA
>JALLBA010001342.1:0-10260 GCA_036939675.1 Cyclostephanos invisitatus
ACTAGACTTGATAAGATATGACTAGTAGCTTATCTATCTACGTACTATTGTAACACCCCCCCACAATTTATCATGTCATCGTCATGTTGAATTGTATTAACCATGCTGTATAAGACAATTGTGAGCCATGGGTTATCCGCGTAGTCTTCTGGGAGCGGAGCATGAACCCGTGCAGCAGCTGCACACATGGGGGTGGTAAACGACTCGGGAACAAACTGTTCAAAAGTCGCTTTCTCCTCAGTATATAATCCAACAATAGAATGATATACTGGTGAGTACATCGGCGGGACATGACCAAGAAGAAAATCAGCATGTTGATGGAATAAAGCTCTGGTGAGGGCTTTCGTGAAGTGGTCCGACATATTGATCGACGTATCAATCCGTTCTAGATGCATGAGGTCACGGTCGACCCATTCACAGATAGAAAAATATTTGATGTCCATATGTCGAGTGCGTGGTGTGGGTTTCTGTGCGTTGCCCATGGCCGTACATGCGTCGTTATCTTCATATAATACCGTCGCGGCTTCCTGCGGTATATCCAGGTCCCATAAAACACTTCGAACAAATAGGATCATTTTACCCGTATCATACGCCGCCATGAACTCAGCCTCTGTTGACGATCCGGCAACCGTAGGTTGAAATTTTGACTTGTACGCAATAGTACCTCCCGCCAACCTCATAACCATCCCCCCAAATGAGCGTTGAATTTTCATGCATGTTGCCCAATCGGAGTCGGCAAAAGCATGAAGGGTGGAGGCATCATGCTGTGGACAATTTTCCAGCATCAGCTCTTGCTTATTACTGTTTATAGTTGGAAGAGGTCCTGCAAGCAATTCCATTCGAGGAGCAGTGCGCCAAAAATAGCTGCCGTCGTCCTGTGTGCTATATAGGTACTTAAGTGCATGCTTAACACCATGATAATGGTGCTCATCTGGGGCAGAGTTTGCTTGTGAAAGCTTAACACTGGCAAACGCAACATCCGGTCGGGTAGTTGTCATGGCCCATATTAATTCGCCTACTCCACAACGATACATCATTTGCATTTTCTTTGCCAATTTTGCCTGGACTTTTGCATCCGGATCCCCAACTGCCGTGTTAAACTTTTTAAACCACGTAGGATCCATCGGCAATGGGGTAGGTCGATCATCGGTGCTGGTGAAATTCTGCATCCATGAGATGAGATATTTTTCACAGATTTTGTCGATGAATGATTTGGACGAGATCTTGATGTAGTCCCGAGTTTGCATCACATCGACTCCGTTATACATGTCCAGATATCCCTGTCATTTCATCAGGATCGCTAGTTCATCATCTATCATGTCCAGCAGAATATTAGCCGTCCGTTCATCGGGCTCCGCAATTGCAAAATCATCCACCTGACGTTTGAACACAACACGTTTGCCATCGATAACCCCAGAATACAAACACGGTTCATGTACCGTAGGAGTCAAACCTACATCCCGCAGAATGGCATCAGCATGCTTTTCCCACAATTGAGGGGATTCTGGATGGCCTTGCATTGCAGATAGGATAGGGATCACCTGACCGTCCTGTAACGGAGGCTGCTTTTTATGGTGCACCCACCAGTCGTGGAAAGCTTTATCGGGATATATATAAAAACCTTGTTTCGGCGGTGGCGCCTCGGCAAACGCGTTAGAGACATCGGCGCCATAAATCAAGAGATTCTCAGCAGCCGCCACTGCATAAAAAAACCGTGAGCTTGTCTGATCAACACAATTTGCATACGTTTCATCAAGTATCCGAGCCTGGCCCGATCGTGGTGATCCATCACAAGCAAAACGTGCCTTCTTTCTACCATCGAGGGCTTTAATAGCATACGTCCACACGGTATGAAACACCGCATCCTCCTCAGTGACGTATTGTGGTGCACCAAACATACCCTGGTTGTAATATTGATCCAGTTGTAAGTATTTGGAATCCCTCCAATCCGACCAATCGGATTGTTTAAGGAGTTTCCCACGAGTTATTTTCATTGCTCGATTCACAACATTGAGGACCCCCCCTGAATCCGCAATGTGATATGTAGGTTGAGTTGATTTAAGGTGTTCCGTGACCGTTGTAAATTCCCAACGATTATTTAACTGATCATGCACTTGTTGCGTGAATGGAGCGGACGATACAATCAGGAGACCGTTATGCGTTAAATTTGGTCGTAACTCGGGGTGCAAGAATAGGAGTGCAACCGTCTTGTCACCGGAGTCCACCAATTCGCGGAGGAACCTCGTAACATCATCTATGGTGGTAATCGTCTTGTCGCCGATTTTGATTAGCCACGCGCCCTTTACACGAGTTCGCCAGTCCGGAATTTTAGCCGCCGGTGTGCCAGGTGCCATTCCAGCAAGATGTACACGGCCATTCGATTCATAAAGGGTTAAACCCGCAGTGGCATTTTTCTGGAGATTTGCATGTTTTAGTTGCAATATCTCTTCAAACGCATCAAAGTATGGATCTGGTGACATATATATCATCGACATGTCAGTGCGAGATATGTCAAAATCAAGCATTATATCCCGAGCACGTGGCACACGAGCACGTCGAGCCGGTGAGATGGGGGCTTGAGCAAAGGCAGCTTTTGCACCGACCTGTCGCGGGCCCATAGTGACCATAGGAGTGTGTTGCAGCGGAAGTGGGATTCGAGTGCATTCCACTGGTACATACAATCCTTTTTCTTTAAGCGGTGAAGTCGCAACTGGAGGCCATGGAACAGAAATGGTGGCGATATTCTCTTCAAGACTAACGTCTGACTCCGCCATGTCATTGTTAACGAGGCCGAGTGGCGAGGATACGTCGTGTTTGTCAGTAACCCCTAAATCATAGAGTAGTTGCGCCGCGGGTGGTCGCGCGTCTTGCAAATACCAAGCTTCATCAAATTGAGCATGGTGACTCCGCTTCACTATACCACTGTCAAGGTCCAGGTAGATAATATTTTGATCGGTGGCCGTGTAACCCAAAAATATACCCTTAAAGTCATGGCGATCCAACTTAGCACGGCGTTTTCCTGATTGTTTCACACACACCCGTGATCCAAACAGCTTTAGGTGGCCGATATCCGGTTTCACTCCGAACAAGCCTTCAAAAGGAGTTTTCCTCGTGGCACTGTGCACCAACCGGTTGTGTAGATATACCGAGTGCTGCAGAGCAGCGGACCAATATTTCGCTGGGAGCCCTGAGCCATAAAGGAGAGTGCGTGCCCGTATAGCAAGTTTGTTATTATACACTTCAACCGCACCATTTTGCAAAGGGCTATCTGCCCCTGTCGGTTCGAGGACGTAGTTATGTGTTCGTAGGACCAAATCCGACAGTTTAAATGATCGTGCAAGTTCACCACCTTGATCGGTGCGAATGGAGCCGCCATGAGCATGACAATACCGGGTCAGAAAAGTATCAATTAAATCTAACGGAGGTTCTTTCGTGTTGGTGAGGAAAACCCATATATACCGGGACGCCTCATCAACTACGATCAAGTAAGATGAGAATCCATTGTATGAGAGGACAACTCTGTCGTCCTTCTTGTTCGGCTTCGCGTATTGGGACGTTGACGCCCGCATGAAACCAAAGTCCATATAGAAACGATGTGCACATTCTGTCGTGCGTTCAGCGGAGCGCCCAGCGGCCTGTTTTTGAATTCGCGCTTCTTCTTTCCAATCTATGTATCGGAATGGGTGGTAGTGAAATCCCTGTGGTATCCCGGTAGAGTTTCCTGGGAGTAGGTCAAGTTGCTGTTCGCCGGGAGAACCGAGACGTAACATCCACAGTTCCGACTCAGTTAGGTTACCCTTCGTCACAGGTGTATAACGTCGAGCCCGTCGAGTTGGTGTGTGTGAGTGCGGGGCATCGGTAGGGATGGAGAGGCGACGAATCGTAGGACTCGAGGGACAGACCGGATTATTGTCCATCGTAAAAACGTCTGTGGGACAATAATACAACCCGTCACGTTTTTCTAAATGGAGCATGATCGAGTACATCCCGTTATTGCTTGTGAATTGGATCGAACCCGGTGCATCGCCACGATGCCCCACCTGAGTCCAATGGACAAGGATGTCACTTGCGGCCACGATGGCCTTGGGAGAAATAATTGTTTCCGTCGCATTCTTACAATAATAGCATGGTTGATAGTAAATCGAACCATCCATAAGGGTCAATGGAATGAGACCCTTTTTAGTCCAACAGTCGTCCAGGGACAATGAATTCGAAGTAGTAGCAACAGATATCGGGAGCGGAGGGATATTTTCGACATCCACCAGGAGCTCCAAGAGTCCCGTGATACATATATTTGCCCCTCCATCCATAAGCGAAGGGATGTCGATGCGATCCAATGGAATAGATGTTCTCCAGACCTTGACGAATGAGCCCTCGTCACCGCGTAAAACACATACCCGAGGTAATCCTACAAGCCGCATGACACTACCCATACGTGTATAAGTCGTGCGTGCCTCATCCTCCAAGCACGTGGTAGACTTCGCATTGGTCATGTCGAATGGAAATTCAAAAGGCGTCGTCGGGGATGTAGGGCGAGCCATATTATTAGGGTCCATAATCGAGCCCTGAGGGAAATATTGATGTGTTGATGCGCATCGAGCCTTGTCTAGAGGGATTTGATATGATACCAAACTCGTTGTCGGGGCCATCACCATATCCCCGGTGATTAGACTCATCACCTTGGGAGGACTGTATCCGCCGGCCGCGTGACAGTCACATCATCCGCGAAAGTAACGGAGGGGGCGCGTGATGTCGAGTCCGGGAGTAACCCTAACCCTATATCTGGTGATGAATCCCCTCTATCGATATCCGGCGATGAATCTCCTGTATCGGGTGCCTTGGGCACGGAGGTGATGTCAACCTTTGTGATTCCGTGTACCGCGCCCTTTGTGGTAGCTGTGATGTGACAAATAGTCGTGGTCGGCATAGGAGTATGATTCCCCCCAACGCATCGAAGTGAATCGTACCCTAGTCAAGCCGACCGAGGACCGTCATCGAGACTGTCTGTGTCGTCTCCCTCCGGCCAACATCCCAGCACATCTGTTCATCAAGGTCATCCATCGTCAAATCCAAAAGGTCCATGTACGCCTTCATCACTCGACGAGGTTTCTTTGTGGGGTTTCCGACCGCGGCACTCCACCGTTCGATCCATCCTGCTTCAATCTTATCTTTGGCATCCGTTGACAGCTCACGTTTATATTTTTCGATGAAGAGTGCGATGGCCAAGACATCGCAATTCGCCACCACGTGTCCTTTCCGACGGCAAGCATCACAGATGATGTCCGGACGATATTCACCATTATTCCGGTCCGGGCATACAAAATGGCCCCGAGGAGAAGGAGTGCGACCACCGCGACCGTCACCGCGTCCCCCTTGCATGTACGGGCGACCGCCACCCCGATCGGTGCGATCGTTATTGCGGACACCGCCATTCCTTCGATCTTTGGATGGACCACGGTCATCCGCTAGACGAGCAACCATGGGGGAGTCCTGAATCGGTACCCGTGTGTCGCTGTAGTCAGGGATGCCACCCAGGGTACGACGCACCCGTGGAAGAATAGCTTGTGCCCTAGTACGGGCATTCGCATGGAGCTGCATCGCTAATCCCATGATGCATAGATTCGCCGGGAGATATCCATCCTCAAGACCCAATGTGTAGTTCATGACACAAGTGTAGAGTGTCGTAATCGCATCTGCATACGCCGGCTCGTTGACGGCATTGAGGAACGAAATACTTTGTGTCCGATCATCCTGAACCACTCCCTTTTTCGCCTGGAGGCGAAAGTAAAGGAGAAACGAAAGGGCGAACTCGAAGATATCTTCCTCCACCCAAACAGGTATCTTGACCTGTATCGTAGGGTCAAATCCCGGGACCGCAAGGGCCAAAATTCGCCACAACAAGTCGTACCCATTTCCGGTTTCCATGCGGACCATGTTAACGATCGACGATACCTGAGTATCCGTTCGCGGGAGCAAGCGTGGTAGTAACTCCATTAACACTCGTGCAATCGCCGTATACCGAGGTAGTCCAAGTCCAGGAGGGCATAACGCCTCAAAGCCCATCTTGATGCTGACACAGTCGAACGGTACCACGGGAAGGAGGTAAATAAGCGCCGTTTTATGAAAATTATCGTAAAACTCCACCATGTCTGCGACCTCCAGCTTCTGTAGCCATGGGAGCGACCCGAGGCCTTTCTCGGGGATCCGCTCGAGTTGGGGGCCTTTGTAGTATCCGCGCGGATGTTCCCAATTGTCCCATGTCACCTCGTGTAAATGAATGATGTCATTATAACTTAGGAGGACATCCGTTGAGTTGACCTCGGTGTATCCACATCGATGAACGATAGACATCGTTAGGGGGTGGTACCCATGAACTCCCCCATGGTAACGTACATTCCCCAATCGCGCAATGTCCAAAGGGCTGATTTTATCCACCAACGCCTGTCGTCAACGATCAGCATTGCGCGGGGATATGATCTCACCAACCAAGGATTCATCCTCTTCATCCTTCTTGGCTCGATGACTACTGTATCCGCCGTAGCCAATCTGGGATGAATATGGGTTCCGAGGCATAGTATCATTCTTGAAAGGGGATTTACCCTTGTCAAGGGGGGAGACAAACCGGACAGAACCGTCACCTGCTCGTCCCGCCGATGTCGCGATGGGGTGAGAACGCATATCCTCCTGTGGTATATCCGCCAATGGAGGTTGCGTGGTACTTTTATCCGGGATGTGGGGCAACGTCGAAGGATCCACATCAGGGAATAGAGGGTGTCGTCGGTGATCCCTGGCCTGATTTACAAATCGATCCCCGGGCTTATGTTCAAATCGAGGGGTGTCCGTTGGAGTGTCGAACCCATCATGACCAATACTGTCATATCGACCCGTAACATCAGCGAGACCAACACCTACAGAACGACCAGCGAGAACCGCGTCACGAGTGGGAAGCCCCTCCTGGGACGGAGGCGGAACCGTCAACCCTTTCAATTCGCCATCCACGGTCAGGGTCAATTTGAGGCCAATGTCTTTGAGATCTTGACCGAAGCGTGCATTGTCGTCCTGTATTTCGTTCAGGGTGGCAATCAACATCGCCACTTTCTCTTCACTCTTCCGTGCCGCCGCCGCCATCAACTCAAGCTGTCGTTTCATTATTGGAACTCTTAACCTGTCAGGATCCCATCAGCATGGTGCGATAGGACTAGACTTGATAAGATATGACTAGTAGCTTATCTATCTACGTACTATTGTAACAGCTAATAGCAAGTGCAATATCAGTCCGACAAAGAGTCTTTGATATCCATTCAAACACCTCCTGAACTGAAATCTGGAACATCTCCAAGCGGCCTGGATCTTGACATCGACAGATATGGGTAGTGTATTCGTCGTGATCACCACAAAAATCGCATTTTGGAGACCGTTCTCCCTTGCTCCAATAGTATTGTTGAACATTAGTGCCACAGAACTCTGAGATGTGTTTAGTTATCCATATACGATACATCTTCGGGTATGATGACATTGCAGCACCCACTGCCTCCCACCAGACGAGATAAAAGTGTTCAGGTCTGATGATGTTCTTTTCACCAAAAAGTTCTTTCGCAGCATTGTAACCCCAGTGTTCTTGTAGAGCTTGTCAAGGAGATCCACTCACTCGCTGTGCTGAGTTTAAAAGATACCATTTCAGAGGGGTAATCGCCTTCGTAAGCATTTCCCCCGGAGATGGCGAAAAGTAGTGCAGCCTTCGCTAGTTTGTCCGCTTGATCATTTAGGCATTCAGGGACGGTACAATGATGTTGACCCTTCCGTTCCACTGCATGTCCTTCAACCCATTCCCACTTCACTTGGATCTGCATAGTGTGGGAGATATGTTTAATGTGACAAATCAGATCTGCTTGGCGCTGTTTTTCAGGAAGAGAACGTAAACTAGAGTTGCCATGGGAATTAACACCTCTGTTATCGCAATGTAGAACCACTGTGTTTGTTGTGGGAGGAAGGTGGGAAGACGCGGCTTGCAGGATAAGTAGTGCCATAATAGCCCCCAGAAGTTCTCCCCGATAGTTGCTCACGCATACTGATTGTTCGGCAAGAGATGTCTTTAGCCACTGTTTTGTAGCTGTGCATAGTATCACAACTCCAGCTGAGCATAGAGTAGTAGACTCAGTAGGCATATAAGAACCATCATGAGCTATCACCAAAGTTTCATTTGTTATTCCCTCTCGAATCCACTCTCCATCACCGTCCACAGACATTTGATCCCATAACTCGATGTGACCGTATGAAAACAAGACATCCTTGAAGGACACGGGAGGGATAGGAGCTACCGGGTAAGGTGCAGTCGAATGGAGTTGTGCACAGGAGTCACTGATCATCGAAACTGATGCATGATGTGTACCTGGGTGGTGTCCTATGAAACTTGTGGACCAGTCAAATTTCTGGCCATACCGTGTTGTAATTCTGTGGTCACGTGGAATATAAACCTGGTAAGAGTCAGAATTATTCTCCCCGCCAGTATAGTACAGGATGGAGGAATCACAGTCTGTATGCCATTCCATCGGAAGGTGTGGTGAAACACGGAAAGCACCGAGTAGAAGGGTAATTGCCTCATTCCATAGAGTGAAATCCATTGTTGCCGGTTCTTCTCGTGGGAATGTATACAGCACCGAGGTCTCAGCCATATCGGAGAGAACAAAAGTGTCAAGTGATTTGCCGTCGCACTTTGAAATATCGGATAAGTGTAATTGATTCCGATAGCGGCGCACTATATTGAGTGACTCCAGCTGTTTATTTCTGTATCCGATTCGATAAAACTTGGTCATCAGCGAAGAGTCGTTATCTTGTATTCCTTTGATTGTATCTGTGGAACAAAAAGTTACCTCCACACCAAAAGTCGAAACCAATTGCCAAAGGTTTTGAAACCATTTTGCCTCCGTAGATAAAGTGCCATATTTGTCATACTTCCAGGTAAGAGGAGATCCATACAGGCCCACTTCTATAAGGAAATTCTCGTAGGCCATGGCAAGTGCATAACTATGAGCTTGACCTATCAGGCCCCAGTTTCCCACAAGAAACGTTAGTTTCTCGGATAATGCAAAGAGTGGGAAATTTGGCATACCCAGTCCCTGATATTGCTCTGGTAGGGTTCTCCATTCTCGTTTTATCTTGGAGTTGACTCCTAAAAAAGGGAGTGCTCTTGCATATATCCGCTGGTATTGAAGGTCCAACTTTTTTGGGGGCATACACACAGTAACTAGTCCCCAAGATATCTTCGGCAAAAGTTGCAAATAAAAGCTGAACCATGCGTCGGTCCTGATTACTGGTTTCATCTTCAGACAGTCTACCCAGTCGAAACCTTTCTGTACCATATTCTCAATATGAACCAAAGAGTTTCTGGCAGGAGAGAAATGCACACCCAGCATCTTCGATGCAGTGTAAATATCATGAGTTATTATAGGGATGTCAGGGCCTTCTGGTTGAGGTATAGAAATATGCGATGGGATCATTTGTCCCTCCTCCATGATATATAGAAGTGGAGCAGCAACTTCGTCCAAACGTTTAAGTCAAAACCGCCTGCTCACATTTATGTAGTCCATAAAATACACAGAGCACTTCTTCTTTTTTAGTATCCCCCCGGATGCTATCGCAAGGCGCCCATAGTCAGTAGTCGCATGCTGTACATGCTCCACCAGCTCTTCCGGATCAGTGGCAGAAGATGGGGTCCAGTGAAGAAGATCAGTGTCATCGACATACATCACTGCAGCAATATGAAACAGTCTCCGAGAGAAAGAAGAGAATACTCGCGCGCCGTGTCCTAATCGGCGATATGCATTTACTGTGAGGGAGCTGAGAGCTAAAAAACCAGGTGATGCGGCACCACTACCTTGTCCGAGGCCCGAATTTGGAGCCGCAGTTGTTCCCCCGTAGGTGCAGGTTGATTCACCAAAACCTGTCTTTAGTACATATTGCATTGTCTGCATGGTGTTAAGGAGTACCCGTATCGCAGGTTTGGGAATCCCCCAACTCTGGAGAGCTATGCTCGTGGGTGGATGTGCTGCACGATCATAGCAGTCACCAAAATCACATTCACCTAAACCAGTTGGGTGGTGTAACACGCGAGAGCTGTCACAGAAGAATTGCTTTGTTAAAACAAGCCGATCGGGGCTTCGCCGCAGTGGCAGTTTCTTTTTTTGGAGGAAAAGGGGGCGTTTGGTCAAAAAAGGGTGTTACGCTCCGCGGGGGCTACGGATTTCCGAGAAGGTAGAAATC
>JALLBA010001343.1:0-10258 GCA_036939675.1 Cyclostephanos invisitatus
CTGTCGATCAGGGGAACTCTCTTGCACGGCCTGTTGATCAGGAGGGCTCGCTCGCTCTGCCTGTTGATCAGGGGAACTTGCTCGCACTGCCTGTCAATCAGGGGGACTCACGCGCACTGCCTGTTGAAGGGGGGGGCTTGCTTGCACGGCCTGTCGAAGGGGGGGGCTCGCTCGCACGGCCTGTCGAAGGGGGGGGCTCACTCGCACTGCCTGTCGATCAGGGGAACTCTCTTGCACGGCCTGTTGATCAGGAGGGCTCGCTCGCAGTGCCTGTCGATCAGGGGAACTCGCTCGCACGACCTGTTGATCAGGGGATCTCGCTCACAGTGCCTGTCAATCAGGGTGAATCGCTCCAGGGGGATGTACGCGTTGGGGCCAAGCGTGAATGCACTGAGGGCACCGAGCTTGAGTCCGCGGCGTCCAAGAGCAATGGTGATCCACCATTGAAACGTAAATGGTTACTCCACAGGAAGAAGGCAATTGACAGACGCAAAGATGGCAGGAAGGTAAAGCATGGCACTTACGATTATTTTGGTGTTCGTGAATCTCATGGCCTCGCTCCTTCTGCACCACCCCAACAAGTGCTTTCAGCGGTGATGATAGATCAAGGTCAACGGCATTCTGCCATTGCTCCTATCAAATCAGAACTTCAACGAGATCTCAAAATAGCCATTGCATCCAATCTTAAGCACTCCAAGACCATCAAACGCCTTAAGTCTGAAAACAACCTCCAAAAGGCTACATCATTATGCCAGTCAGAAGCAAATGCACTTGTTGAAGAGCGACGCCAACTAAGTGGCGAGAAGAGGACTCCGGTGAAGGAATTCCAAACCAAGTTGAAGAATGTCATTGATGATAGTATCAGAAGCAAGAAGTCGCTCATTGAAGAGAATAGGTCATTATGCAAATCGTTCAGTGCTGAAGTTAGGAAGTTGGAGGAGCGCAACAACAAAAATGATATTATGATAGAGCAGCACCAGAGGAAGGTGGTACTGCTGAAGGAACACAACAAGGACTTGGCCGCAGCATTGCAGGTTGAAAGGAGTAAGTCGAGACTTACCATTGAACAGTTGTTTGATGAAGCGGAGGAGGTCATGATGGAAGCAAAGGGCATTGAACGAGCCGCCAACGCAACTGCCAACTCGGAGAGGCTTAAATTACATAAAGAGCTACATAAAGAGCGACAGTATCATGCCACTCAGATTACGTACAGTAAGTCAGTCTCTTAATTCACAACGCGTGTACTGTATCAGTCTCAACATCATGTTTTGTCTCTTTGTTTCATTGATCAGTGAAGAAGAAACACGCGCAGGTTTTGCGCAAGCAGCAATCCTTCTACAAAGCTGAAGCGGGTGTGTCTGTGAGACAGCTGATGAAGAAACAGGACTCGTTCAAAAGTAGAATGAAGGCTGCACAACTTAAACTAATGACCGAAAAACTGAAACTGGAAAGCGAACTACGGTCACTTGACATCGACATATCTACCACAAAGGACCAATTATATGTTGCAAAGGCAAAACATTGTTGGACAATGCAGCAACAATTTGATGAAACAGAGCGAGCATTGTCAATAGCACAAAATTATGCCGACAGCCTTGAAGAAACCAATAATGATCTTAGAGATGAGCTCAAGGAAGCGTTGTACGAAAAGAATCGTGCTACTAGACTAACTTCCAAAGCAAAAAAGCTTGCGTCACACAGACTCGAGAAATGGCACATGGAGCGTGAGCGCCGGCGTACTGCGGAAGACGAGGTTGCTCATCTCAATAAGTCAGCCGTGCAAATGAACAAGATCATTGAGGAGTACAGAATGGTCATTGAGCAGTCTCAAAAATCAAAGCATCTCCTAAAGAAAGAATGGGCCAATGATGAAGCAGCGGCAGCTCACGGTGGAGGCAGGCAGTGGCCACCGTGGGTCGTACAGATCATTTGTGAACTGCTTGTGAATGGGACATCACCAGCAGCCGTTCCAACTGCTATGCAAACCATGTATCAAATGTTAACGGGAGATACTCCTGATGAATTGCCGTGTGTCAGCTTTGTTCGGAGTTGCAGAGTTGTGGTTGAGGTGATAGGGGAGACAATTGCCACCATCAAACTTGCGGATGCACCTACATGGAACCAGCTGTGGACTGATGGAACTACAAGAAGGCAAATTCGATTCACTGGGTTAGTTATTGGTTTGATGGGTGAGGATGAAGATATTGATCCCATCGTTGTCTCGTCCTGCATTTTCATGGAGGACAAGTGCTCAGAAACTCAGGCAGATGGGATAATCAATAGGGTGAATACAAATGATTACAACGATTGCGCTTCCTTCTTTAACAATCTTGCTCAATGCTAACCACCTCTTTGTCTTGTTCAGATCAATTTTTTAAAGAACAGGCTTACACGACTGGGAGATGTCATGCTTATTCATTGTCCTGAAAAATTACATCTTGTGCCATCCCCTGCAGGGATCGACATCTCCAAGCTTGGCAATGGAGGTGTGATTATGACAGACACCTGCAACACAGCACAAAAAGTCAGGCGCATCCTTGTGGATCGGATCGCCGGTACCTATGAGCATGATTGCATGAATCACTTGCGAAATGTATGGTTTGGGAATGTTGAGAAGGCATTATCAACACATCTAAATGCACTCTTGCGTTCAAGTCTGGACAAAATAGACCCACAGTTACGGGTGACTGCGTCCATCAGCGCTGTCATACGTGCCATTGATAAGGAGTTTAGTTTGTCGTCCAACTACCCAAAAGGACATGGTGAACTGTTTCGTGAATGGGTACGTGAATACAACCCGGGCATACTACTCTTGCACGTTGAAAGTGCAGCAGCCTCGAGTCAAGATCTGTGCACCAAAGGAAGTCTTCCTGTCTACATGAACTATCCCTACTACGTTGAGTTCTTGGATAGCGCTCTCCGTAAACCTCGGAAGACGAAGAACAAAAGTGCAAGTATTTTACAGAAAAACTTGTTCGTTGTTCTAACATCATCCGAAATGATTGCTCTTGTGCGACTCTTGTCCATATTGCATCTTTCAATTTGCATGCCTTTCCGATACCTTGCTGGGAAATCTCACGAGTTTAAGCAGTATGGATGGGGAGCAGCAGACATGGGGTGAGTCTTGGATACGCTCTACGATAATATGCAGACGTTGCATCATGAACCCACTTTGATCCTTGAACAATCATTCATGATGGATATTTTCAAGCAATACCGAGAAGAGCTGCCTCCATTTCACGAATATTGGGAGATTATCTTCAAGACGAAACAGATGAAGGTCATTTCCCGAAAGGATGGCAGCAAGGTCGTTCACTATGCAAGGCTATTGAACAGCCTATTTTCACCTCAAAGGGAAGCAGATTTAGCAACAACAGCTACAGTGCATGAGCTGGGATCAATCGCTGCATCTACAATCATAAGAGAGCTCCTTGATCAAAACAAAGCAACGTACAAGTACTTGTCAGTATCAGAATCTGAATTCACACATCGTTACTCAACAGTGGAGCACAAGCAGTGCTTGATAGGAATATTAGCTACAAATGATGAAGCTGAGAGCGTGCTTGGTGGTGCAAGAGCAAACATTCAGCGATATGGACGCATTAGCTTGTCAGGGGCAGGAGCTGTAGGTGACATGAAACGCAACACATTTCTCCACCGACCCACGAAATCAAAATCGAAGGGCAAGCCTCTGGGAATAGTTCATCAGTTCGATCCATCACTGCAAGAGGCGATCATTATAGTGGCAACAACTGATGCCCCAGCTACACTAAAGCATAATAACGAGGACATAGAAAGGCAGGCAAAGGCGAGGCAGATAAAGGAGGAACTGATAAAGGAGAAAAGCCTAGAGACAGCAACTGAAGAGTATATTGATGCACTCTATTACTACCAGATGTATTTTTCGGCGGCGTGTTGGAAGACTGATCCTAAGATTGTTGCTACTGAATTGAAGAAGTTGACATCAGAGAATATGAGGTATTCTGCATTAAAAAAAAACATAATGATAAGAGTGAAGGGGATGAGTTGGGAATGGTGCCATCATGCCTGGTCGAAGGATGGTAAGAAGTACTCTGTGAAGGAGTTGGCGCAGCATTTAAGATGGATCATCAAAGAAAAGAAGAAGTATGACATACCACCGGGCCCCAGCATCAATGTTCCAACAAGGACACACTTGCCAACATTGGGAACACAGACGTGCGATGTTGCAGCTTTGGATCGCAGGTTCCTCTCCAATGAAAACAAATTCAAACAAAGAGCTGAAAAGGCTCGCTGTGAACGAGAATCAAAGGGAGAGGGCAGCATGTATTCCCAGTTGCAGCCATTCAGTCGGCCGGAACTAACAGAGTTGATAGGTAAACGAATTGATGTTCTATGTTCATTTGATATCGACATCAGAAAGGGGACAAAGGAGCTAAGATGGTGTCAAGGCGAGGTTCTGGAAATAGTTGAATGTGCCCGGGATCCAACTGTAAAAATGAAATGGGATTCACAGTTGGATGCGCATGGATATGAAGAAGAAACAATAACCAATCAAAAATTATTGCCGAGTAGGTGGAGGAAAGACAGGGAGGATGGATGGAGAATGGATGTGGAAATAGATATTGAAAGTGAGACCGACAGTATAAGTGAAGAGGAGGGTGATGGATCGGATAATGGGAGTGACACTGAGAAAAGTGATGACGATATGAGCGATAATTAGATAAATATACATGTAAACATGCAGTGTAAGCATTACAAAGTCTGAAAGCAGTGTTTGTACTACTTTATTCAACCAACTGGATGGTAGGTATGGTGTTTGGGGGCATAAAACATTGTACAGAAGCCAGTAAATAGCCAGCAAAATGCCAGTCATGAGTCAGTCATGAGTCAGTCACTAGTGACATCTGGGGAAACAACTACCTAGGTATGTACTGCGTAAAAATGACCCTTTAATTCAGAGAATCTATGTATGTAAAGCGGCTGCCTTTGAAAACACCCTAATAAGCTGTTAAGGCTGACACCCGTTCCTTCAACTCCGAAGAGCGTTCAACCATTCATTACTAGAAGGATTTTCTTTATGTCATGATATTTTTTGCGCTGTATCTAGTGGTTTGTCCACAATTCACCTGAGAGAGAGCTCACTTACCTACACCTGCTGTAACCGGAGAGGAAACACTCATACTCCTACCACCACCAAGCAAAGTGGCATCGTAATCATGACTAGTATCTTCAAGTTAACCAAAGTTGCCATCGCGGCTGTTGTGGCCATCCACGCGAAGTGCGGAGTCGCCTACGAGATAAAATGGCACATCGAGGACGATGGGGATAGGGTCGAATCATTGCGAGGTCGCATCCAGAAGAAACATGGACTACTTGTAGATGATACCAAGTCTCTTGATGGCACCCCCCCCTTCGACTTCGAAGGATTTGATGCAAGCACAATCAACCAGGAAATCGTCGAGCACAAGCCTGACGCTGGAATTCTGGGCATCAAGACGTCAACGACGACTGCATGCCGCAGTCTTGGAAGAACCTGCACTGCAACTAATCAGTGTTGCTCAGGTATGTTAGTTGTTCTGGTAGATCATTCATACTTCCTTGATTGAACTTGTTAATAAACTCTCCCCCTTCCCTCCTTCTTTTCATTTATACCTACACTTACCGAAGGGCTCTTCTGCACGTATTGCCCAACCTGCGCGTACCCCGCCCCCGGGTATTGTTTTAGACCACAAGAACCATTGATTCAACACTAAAAAAATGGGTATGAGGTGACACAGAGAGTGCTTGTGTAAAGGGATTTCTGGGTAGTTATGGTTATGGTGTGATGATGGTGGGGTGGCGATATTTCATTGGGGGGGCTGTTTTGCCACATGACTGTCCATGTGTGTTTGAAACCAAATCCAGGAACTGGAAGAGCTTGTTGATCATCTGACCGAAATAGATGTAGCTGTTAATGAAAGCGAACTATTTCAATTCAACGGTGCATAAACTATCCATGTTATTGGTTTAACTTCATTGAAAAACTTTCAAGTAAGCGGGAGGCGTGAATAGGGTACCAAGCATATGCTGTATCGTTCTCATGGGACCGAGCAGAGCGACCAATTCCATGTCCCCTTTCCTTCTTTCTCGGCACGTCTCTCATCGGGAACAGCAATGGCAACGATTGCGTCACAGGACGAATGAGTCAGGGGGTGGGATGGGTCGGCCCACCTACCGACGAAGTTGTAGCACGACAGCCTCTTTGGTACTAGGTAGTCCAATTCTTGGTCGATCAGGGGCATCTTCCCCCCCAAATTCCGTTCGTACACGACATATATGATAATCCTGTCCCCACAATGCCAAACGTTGCTCAAAAAGAAAAAGAGCATTGCACCGGCCAGTTGTCCGACGATTCGCCTTCATCTCATTCAAGCACCATGGTGACGCTGCGAGCGCTATGGCCGAAGTCGAGGGTCACAGAGATAACCACATGACCCTCGAGTTGGAGTTGGAGACGCCGAGGGCATCGAAAATGTGAATGGATTTTATCTATTATGAATGAGGGCACATGCTGTGTCGAATCCAATAGTAGGTTTGTAAGAGAAGTGTAATGATAACATGCATGATCATGAGTTATAGTTAATATCTACATGGACTGTTCAACGAAGCGTCGGTAATTTTTCACCACTTTAACAACCCTCGTTCTCCCTGTCTTAGAAAGGTACCCTAACCCAAAACTTTACTAATTTCGAATGGTCAAATTGGTGTGGTTCTAATTATCATCTCAATGCTTCCATATCTTGATCGTCCTATCCTTCGAACCGGTCGCGACGCTCGAGCCGTTCGGACTCCAATCCAACGCGTACACCTCGTCCTCGTGTCCAGGCAGCGTTTCCCTCGCTCGCTTACCGCTCGGTACCTCCCACAACTTGGCCGTCGAATCCTTGCTCGCAGTCACGAGAAATCGACCGTCGCCGCTCCACGCCACCTGATATACCGCACCGACGTGACCCGTCAAGGTCGATACGAAGTCTCCCGACCTACCGTTCCATACCTTAACCTTACGATCGAACGATGCCGATGCGAAGAAGCGCGAGTCGGGGGAGAATGCGATGTGATTGACCGCCTGCTGATGTCCGGTGAGTCTCTTCACCGGACGCTTGTCCACCGTCGGATGCCATAGGAGCAACGTGAAGTCGTCGCTACCGGATATCAACCTCTCCGGCTCGTCCGGGGACTTGAAGGAATCGTACCTCGATATCGACGCGCGGTATGCCGCCTCCCGCCATTCTTTCGAGGTCTTATCCGCCCTCTTACCCCCCCCGACAACGAGAGCATGATCATCCTTGTCGTCGCCAATCGCGATCTTGCCGCGATGATCGTACGGTCCGGTACGACAAACGTAATCGCACGATACCGCCAACGTATTCACGCGATGGCCGTGACCGACGAGGGTACGAACCAGCGTCCCCACCCGTCCCTTGGCCTCATTTCCGTTCCACACCCTGATGGTACGATCGCGTGAGGCCGTATATATTAACCCCTCCCCACCCCACTTGACGCATTCGACGGAGTCGACGTGTCCGGATAAAGTGGCCTCGCATTTGCGAGTGCGGACGTTCCATATCTTCGCGAGGCAATCCTTCGACGATGTCACGATGCGCTCGCACATGACAGTTGACGACGACGATGAATGCATAGGCTCCCACGCCAATCCCGTGATCCACTTCGTATGCGCCTTGATGCATCCGGTTCCGTTACCGCTATTATTACCGCCACCGCCGCCTCCGCCGATCATCCTACCCTCGACGGGATCCCAAATTATCAAATGTCCACGTCGATCGCCGCTCGCGAATCTCGTACCGCAGGGACTCCACGACGTGGACAAAACGTGATCCTTATGTCCGGAACATACGTGCTTCGGAGTGCAGGTATGCACGTCCCAAAATCGCACCATCGCATCCCCACCGCCGCTGGCCAATTGATTGCCATCGGGGGAGTATGAGACGTGCAATACCGCATCGGTATGACCCGGCAGCGTATCGGTACACCGTGTCACCGGACGCACCCTGAATATCGCCAAAGGTCGATACGTCAACAATAACGTGCGTTCCGTCGATACGTGTTCCTTGTATTGTCTCAGGAACGATTTCAGCGTGACGTAATCGGTGATGTCGATCTCCTCCTCGGTGGTCCTATTTTCCACAATGCCGGTGATTGCGTTGATGTGACTTTCATTCTTGGTCACGCGCGCGAAGAAGGCGTACGGCACGACGCCTTTTCCCCCACCTTTCCCGTCGTCGTCGTCGTCGTCGTCGTTATCGCCATCGATCAACGAACGAACGAGCGCCCCCAGATCGGCCGTGGTGGCATCGGTGGGAACGTCCATGACGTTTCCCACCTCCATCCCGTCGCCGTTGCGAAATTGCACGACGATGTTCCCCGGCGCGTCGTCGTCATTTCCATCGTCGTCCTGCACGATGTTCCCGTCGACGTCGCGACGCGCTCGCTTGTATTTCAGGTGGGTGTTCGTCACGACGTACCCGCCCTTCCCGTCCGAGGTGCGATATCCGTGATTTAGCGGATTGAGCGATCCGACGAGGGACCCTCCCGTCCATGCCACTCCGGATAGGTCCTTGGTCGTCGTGGTGGCGACGACAATAGGGGTCGGATCGTCCATGATAAAATAATAATATTCGATGATGACTTCTTTGACAACGACGTGTATGGTAGTAGAGTGTGGGTTGCGAGGGCGGGGTGTTTTGTTCCAGAAAGAACAAAAAAAATGAATGGGTGGCTGAACTGAGGTGTGGCGGGAACGAAACTATCGTTAAGTGTGATACCTCTCTATCAATGCGCGAGGAAAAGCGTGATACCTCTCATCTCTAACGTTAAGGCCGCGCACATTCTACCTTTATGGGTAGCACGAGTTCCTACGTTAAAACAGCCTAATGCTCTACATACAGCAGTTTAATATCTTACTTTTTTACTCATTTCAGTCTGTTCGTCGGTAGCGCAGTCACGAATAAAATGTTTTTTTTCGTTCACCATGGTGGCCGGCGGCTTTAGGCCCCTATGGTCTCAGAGAATGATATGAAAAAAAACAAGGATGCAGACGCGTTCACTACACCATGGGTGACGTTGCCTGTGCTCGGTTCAGTTCGACACCATCGGGGGCACGAAGAACTTGTGCCACCACAGCACAGATATTTTTCTCAAAAAATTGTTGTCCATTGTCGCCCCGCTCTTCCCCTTGCTCTCGCTGCCCTCTTCCCCCTGTGGTGCCCCCCCTCCGACGCCGAGTCATTCAACAATCATCCAACTTGATGCACGAAAAGTCTATGCCGTTAGAGTAGAAAAACATATTGCTTTTACTATTTATTAGCTCATCAAAGGCACGGCAAATCATTGACGCGCCGCTAGACAAACGCTGAACTATCATCACCCCCCGTCGCCCCTAATTGCCTCCCTCAACCACCCCTACCTCCCACGACTGCCGATTTTTCCCTCAGATGATGATGGGTTCCGCTCACGGTGATGAATGACGGCGCCTCCATCGTCGGCGTTAGTGGGAATACGTTGGTAAGGTGCGGCGCATCATCGTCGCGCCGACGCGCCGCTAAACAAATGCCAGGCTATTATCACCCCCCGACACCCTGATACAAAGTTGATTGTTATGTGTGACGAGCCACAACCATTGACTGCTCCCTCCGGCGATGGCTGGTGATCCCCTCCAACCATCGGGGCGAGAATATTACGAGTCTGTCATCGGCTGATTGTTGTGTACCGTTAAACATATCAGTGTAGCTCGTTTTTCCCGCCATCCTAATCGGCCTAATCAATAGAGTAGGGTGTTTGGAGCCAATTGGGATTTTTAGGATGGCGGGGATCCAAGAAATGAACTTGTCGATGGAGGCCATCGTTGCCCTCTTTCATCGGAAATGTTACCATGGTGAGAGCACAACATGCAAATGGCGGTGCCATCCCAAAAGAGTTCCAATGAGAGAACGAAGGCTTCACACGCGGTTCTTGCTATGTAGGAATCAAAGATTTTATGATATCCTTTTTTTCGGTGAAGCCCGCTGTAGAGGAGCTGTCATTTTATGGAACAGCCCATTTTAAGTCAAATTTTGTACCAGGCGATGTTTTTGACCATGGCCACGACCTAGTGGTGGCGGGGGGGGCTTTGGTTTAACAGGAAGAAAAACATATGGCCATGGTTACAGTCCCGGAAAGCAATTTTTTTTAGCAAAAGATGTAAAAACAAAGTCCCGCATCTTTTCAACAGAAATTTCGG
>JALLBA010001344.1:0-10257 GCA_036939675.1 Cyclostephanos invisitatus
GTTTGATAACAAGGGATGCCATTCCAGAATCGACCAACAGAACTGTTACAATAAGTCAACAAAATGGATGCAATGCAATGGTCCATAAAATGTGCCAACTTAACTGGCTTGGACGAATTAAGTTTGATAGTGACAATAATGGTCCCTTCTTCTGCCCTGAGCACAAAATTCAGCGGCTGGATTATATTACACAGCATGAGAGTCATTATATTCCTAGGAAAGGCAGTTAATAGCACATTATAAGGGAGTCAACTTTGTCATCTGTGTTAGTCACATTTTCTCCATCAACAATCAACAACCCTCGGGTCATTCATAACATTGGAAGATTCGCCAAATTTTTCTATAATGTCTCAATGCTATACAGATATAATATGTTTGGCTTGTGGAGGAGGCACAATTCTATTCCTCCAGAGACCACTGGTAGTTTATGAGGGTGCACTTCTTTGCACCTCACAATGGACATCAGTATGTTAATATGAAAGGAATGGCGGAATGGGGGAACAGTGGATTAGAGGAATGGCAGAATGGCGGACTGGCATAATTGCGGAACGATAGAATGGTTAATGTCAGAATGGCGGAACAGCGAAATGGCGGGATTTCATGATGAAGAGTACGTTTCAGAATACATATGTACCATAATACGGCATCATGATACGAATAATATTGATGATAAATTGCATCTGTGGCGAAGCCCCTATCGGCTTGTATATCTAAAAGATTTAACTGACGTATGTGTGTGTGTGTGTGTGTGTATGTTGTGTACTGTAAATATGGGATCGTAGATCATGTATTTATCGTATAATAGAAATATGGTATGTACCATAAATAAGGTTCACCATAAATCTGCGAGAAAACCGTAACTGCACCTCTAAAATCGGGGTCTGGGGAGATCGAAGGGGCGTACATCCAAAGACAGAGAGACCCCGATTTTAAGCATGCCGTAATCTGCAAGGAACCGTAACTGCACCTCTAAAATTGGGGTCTTAGGAGATCAAAGGGACGTATGCCCAGCAACAGACAGACCCCAATTTTAGGCGTGCCGTAACTGCCAGGAACTGTTAACTGCCAGTAACTGCCAATAATTGTAACTGTCAGTTAAGTACTTACGAGAACTGCCATTAGCCAGTAACTGCCAATAACTTTAACTGCCAGTACCTTACCTGCATTCGTAGAACTGCCTTCAGACGTGTCAGGAAAACTGCCAGGAACTGCCAGTAACTGCCAGTAACTGCCAGTGCATACCATACCAAAACTACCATTACACACATGTGCAAGAGTAAATTAAGTTATGTTCAATTGACATTGATAGTAGCACTGTTCATATCCATATCGGCTTGCGGAGGATTTGATGTATCCATCAAATCCGACTTCCTCGCGGAGTGGTATTTGTTTCCTACGTATCATATATAATACATACTTCATATGTACGATCATAGCAATAATGATGTATGAAGCTGACTGTCTGTCTGTCCATGTGCGGAAGAGCCACAGGCCCGATCAGCTTGTCAGTGAAAAAATAAAAAGCAAACAAATCTACAGCAACGACAACAGCAAAATTTTGGGCAGAAATGTGTGGCACGTGTGGGGTCCGCTAAAGCGGTGGACGCAGTGGGGGTGACAGCAACCGTGATGATGATAGCTGAGGTGATGTCATAAAAAAAAAATCAATCAGGAAAAACAAGGCAAAGGCAAAGTCAAAGTCAGCTGAAGATCCCCAAATTCCACAGGCAAAATAATTTGTACATACACCAGAGCATGGTTCAAATCAAACATCATCATTGGATGTATTAAATAATACCCTCATTTGGAAATGAAATTCTTTGCATGTGGAGATGAAACTTTCATTTTGGGGACTCCCCGTTTCCACAAACATAAATCCATGCGAAGACTCACATATTCTTGAAAGCTGACCACCAGTAACTATTCCCGTCCATTTAGAAAAAAACAAACCTCATTGTAGAGATGGTGCCTATGCCGTGTTCTATGGTATTAGCTGGATGATTGCACAGAAACTCAAGATTACAGCATAGTATTTGTAAGTATCAAAGACTTTCCAAAAGAGCACCCCCACAGAATTATCTCTAGCCAGTCATACTAAATATCGGATGCAAGTCCTCAAAGGTGTTATGCATACATTGCATCCACTAACGATGATGACATATCACATATCCTCTCAGCATATGAAAGGTTTTGTCTTAGTGATGAGTCAAAATTGAACAGGTCCATTGTTGAGCGAGAGCTGTTTGCTATAATAAATTATATGAATTCATCTCATTGCGCCTGAAGGACGACTAATGTAAGCAATCACAAATATGTATCCCGGAAGAGAGCTGCAAAAGTGGAATTCAGGTTCGTGTAGACGCCATATTTTTTAAAGTTAAGATGAACTGACTTTTTGCCATTTGCGCACTTACATAGGCGGGCTCACGGTGCACTTCACGAAGGTACTCGAACCGATTCCTGAAATAAAGTAATATATCAATACGTAATCCAATAATTAGTATTGTCCTTCCGACCCCAAGTGCAGTACTTGGGATGTATCTTCTCATACGATTTGGGATGATGGAACTGACCGAGGCAGCGTTCGGGCCTTTCGATGGGACTTAGCTCGAATTTATCGCTTTCCTGATATCCAACGAATTGCTGATTCGGATTATCCTCCTGGCAATATTGTAGCTCGATCGGGGTTGTAATGGTAACGCCGTCGGTATCCTCGTCCCTGTCGTAGCCCATGATGGTGAAACACAACGACGGATCGACCGCGGGACGGATGGTCCGTCCGACCGATGCGAATTGTTGATCCCTCGCCGTATCGCGGCAGAGCTCGACCCTAACGAGATCGCCGAGATTGCAATAAGCGCTGCTGCTACATTCTGTAGCGATTTGCGAGGATTGACGTGCGTAGCATGGTGGGTAAGTGCAGGACAATTTATTTATTCATCTTCGCGCGATGGCAAAAATTCTAAAAAGAAAGACGTACCCATGCAATAAAACGGGTCATACTCATGACCCTGCCATTTATATCCTCTTTCCCAGTAGAGTTTAAGGCGGGAAGAGGGGATGAGCGTTGCCGTAGGACCCAATGTGGTAGGCGGTGGTGTAATCAATAAGGATATCGATGTTTCTGTGGGACTCAATGAGGTAGGCGTTGCTGTACTCAATGAGGATATGGAAGTTTCTGTGGGGCTCAATGAGTTGGACGTTGCAGTAGTCGGGCTCGATGAGGAAACGGGCGTTGCCGTGGGGCTCAACGAGGGAGTGGTCGTCACCGTTGGACTCAATGATGTCGGCGTCCCAGTGGCGGCGGTGCCGCCCACCCAGTGAGACGACGTCGAAATAAACGTCGCATCGTCGTCGTATAGGTTCATCAATTCGAGCTGGACCCCATCATCGTCGAATACATCCAGTTCCGCCCTTAGCCGGCGACCGGAGTTATTCCGTCGTTTGCGTACAGCACCACTAGTACTCGGATCGGCGTTCCCATCCTCGCGACGATGGCGAAGGGCATAACTTTCTGCTGCCATCGCCGAGATGGCGGCCGCGGGAAGTAGCAATCTCATTTTCGTTGTCACGATATAATTAGGGACTATGAGACCCGGTGTTTCGACTATCTTCTAGTATTATCAACTGCCTGAAATCCAATAACGTAAACATTTTGGATTGCACGACATGGAATGATTTATCATGTGCATTGGCATCGTTAAGGCGGCGCTCGGGTTCCGTCTCTAGGAGTGTTGGCCAAAAATATTGAGGGAATGAATCGTTTCATCACCACACTCTACGTACCTTTTAGATACAAAAGGGGTTTCCGAAAAAGCCGTTGCCTCTCCGAGCGGTGCGGTAAAACCAACGAATTTCTGATACTTATTCCTTCGTTCCGGAGTTCTCCCGCCACCTTTTTGAAAGAGTTTCCCGCCTTCCTCCACGACACAATCAACTTTCCTTTTTGGATATTCAACACGCCAAAACTATTTATTAATAGTTACTTTGTAAGGGCTAGATAAAGACCTTCCCATCACCTTCCCCATTGACCCTTGAGGCAAAAGAGTTGCCCAAGGTGGTGGAGCACTCAACTACGGTGCAAAAATCCCGGTCGAAAACAATGGGGTATAGCCATAGATACAAATCTGGACTCGAAAAAACGCCAAAAATCGCTTCTACGAATTAATACCTTCGCTATTTCAACCCTCATGCTCCTGTACATGCTTTCCAAAGCAAAGCCCGCAGAGATCTTGTCCAGGGTCACATGGACAATAGCTCCATGTAGTTTTACCGCAATCGGAGCAGAGATGGGAAAAAGTTAGACTCCTGAGTTTGAGTTCAAGATTTTATTTTTGTCCTTGAGTCAGAAGAGCTTGAGTTCAGGTTTTTGATTTTCGTCGTGAGTCAGGAAAGTTTGAGTTTGGATTTAAAAAAAACATCTTGAGTCAGGAAAGTTTGAGTTTGGATTTAAAAAAAAATCTTGAGTCAGGAAAGTTTGAGTTTGGATGGCCAAATATTGAGTTAAGTTAGGTGAGTTAGAGTTACGAAAAGTATAAGTCAGCTGAGTTAGGGGCCTATTAGGGTGATTTTACATAATAGGTGCTAATATCTAAGGATTGATTAATTGATGCATGCATTGTCTTCATTGACCAAGTCATTCATTGTAATTTCTTCTTCAGGCATAGACTCCCCGCGCAGCTCAGCATCGATAATCCGCTCCAGGTTCCAGCATTTCACAGCCTCAACAGTATTTTCTTTCTTCCATGATCCCGCCTTGCATCTCCTGAGGTATTCTGCTGCTACCAAGGCATCGTCATTGTAAACAGTGTGGACAATAGAGGCAAGCATAGCAAGACGTTCATACATCCGCACCCCTAGTCTTGTTCGTCTAGGTGATGAAATATACCCTGATAGACCAAAAAAGCGCTCACAACCAACTTCAACAACACGTCTAGATGACTCCCTTTGAGCGATCACCCAAAGGGTTGGAAACACCTTGCTGTGGTCACTAAAGAACTGAACAATATCAATGCGGCCTCGGATGTCAATGTAGTCAAAAAGATGTGACCTGAGGGAAGATTTTTCCCTTTATCCTGCACAGTACCAACCATGATCTCACCCGTCTCCCCAGTCAAGAATCTTGCACTTGCCTCCTTAAGTGTTGGTAGATACTTCTTCCGCTTAAAGCGCTCAAACTCCTCCAGTTCTTCCTTTGCCTTACCATAATTTGTATTATCACGCATAGGGATGTCATCATCATCATCATCACTGCTGGAGCTGTTGTCAGATAATTCAAAGCAAAGGACGGGATTGCTTTTGTCAAGAATGTCTTGCATTTTACGAAGGAGGTTCTGACGTGCCTTGAAGTACTGTCCTTCGGACATTAATCCAGATCCCACAATTCTTTTTTCATTGCCAAACATTGGATTGAGCAGAGCGGGAGTTGCTAATGCATCAGGGAGATACCTCTCATTCAAGGAGAGACGCTCGGCTAGATCCTTTGCATAAACATTGCAATACTTGTCAATGCAGGGATGCATAGTTTCAACAGTGCTGTATTCTGCTGCCACGTCTCGATTTACTGCTGTAGCTTGCTCTTTTGTCACTACAACATTTTTCTCACCACGGTGACATAGATCTCTGATCATAGCATGTATTGCATGTGAAATGTCTGCATGGCAAATCGAGTGACAAATGAAAGAAATGAGCTTTCTCTTGTGTAATGCAGTGCCCCTACTTCAAAAATATGACACTGACCAGCGACCAAGCCAACCAACACAATACTTACCAGATACAATTGCAAATGAATTCGAAGAGGTTGACTGAATAGCCATTCTAGCCTCAAACAGAACATATGGTTTCTCTCCTCCCCCATTTCAGGAGGAGGAGGGCGTGGTGCAATGCAATCGCTCTCTCCTTCCCCCATTTCGGGAGGAGGAGGGCGCGGCGTGATGCGACCGTTGTCTCCTCCCCCATTTCTGGAGGAGGAGGGTGAGGCGCGGTCGTTGTCTCCTCCCTCAAATTAGGAGGAGGAGGGCGCGGCGCAACGTGATCGTTTTCTCCCTCCCCCTTTTCAGGAGGAGGAGCCGCGGCGCAACGCGATCGTGTTCTCTCCTCCCCAGTTTTAGGAGGAGGAGGGCGTGGTGCGACGCGATCGCTCTCTCCTTCCCCAATTTCAGGAGGAGGAGGGCGCAGCGCGACGCGATCGTGTTGTCTCCTCCCCCATTTCTGGAGGTGGAGAGAAAGGCGTGGTCGTTGTCTCCTCCCCTAAATCAGGAGTCTCCCTCCCCCATTTCAGGAGGAGGAGGGCGTGGCGCAACGCGATCGTGTTCTCTCCTCCCCCGTTTCAGGAGGAGGAGGGCGTGGCGCAATGAGATTGTTGTCTCCTCCCCTATCTTTAAAGGAGGAGGAGGTCGTAGCGCGACGCGATCGTTGTCTCCTCCCCCATTTCTGGAGGATGAGGGTGTGGCGCAGTCTTTGTCTCCTCCCCCATTTCTGGAGGAGGAGGGCGGGGTGCAACGATATTGTCCTCCACTGAGGCGACGAAAAATATAAAAATATGTCGCGGCCTTAAATGGCTGGAAAACATTATAAAACACGCAACAATCAACAAACAACGAGCAGCCTCGATGGAAGGGAGATGGTATGGGACGAGAGCAAGATGGAGGGTGCAGAGGGAGCGCGATTCGATCGTTTTGGGGGCAATCGAGTTAGGTGGGAGGGGGCAACTTAGGTAAAATTGATCAATATATTAAACTATATTATTTCTCAGCCAATATACAAAATAAAATAAATCCTTTGACTAATCCATGATCACCCCATCGCAGAAGTGCTACCGGGAGGGTTTTGTATAAATCGCAAAATCCGTGCCACTGGACCTGTCCAACAGCTTAGCATGGTTGTGTTCAATTTTAATTTGGGTAAGATAAAAAATACCCTAAAAAATAAAAGGAAATAAGTAGGTAGTATTGAAAGGTAGGGACTTAATAACTAATACACTCTATCTTATGTAGTATGTATTAGAGTACTACGGCTTGCGGAGGATTTGATGTATCCATCAAATCCGACTTCCTCGCAGAGCGGTATTTGTATCCTACATACTGTACATAATACGTACTACATATGTGCTAAACGTTATGTATGAACATAGCAATATTAATAATATATTAATCTGACTGTCTGTCTGTCCATGTGCAGAAGAGCCGCAGGCCTGATCGGCTTGTATTACTATAACGATCTAAAAGCGGAAGCTACTCATTCAAACAACCATGGGAATCAGAACTGACATCCACGATGAAATTCGCAAAGAAATGGTAACCAAAATTCACGGACAACCAACGAGCCATGACCTCACGAATCTCAAGAAAGAAATCATTTCAATTCTCGCAAACATTCCCACTACATTGGGCGGAGGAAACTGCGGCCACATTGAAATAATAATGGACCCAACGGAATACAACGCAATGACCGCAGGCACCGACTTTATCAACCCAGTTAACCCAGGAATTTACCCAGCAGACCTCGCAGTGGACGCGGCAGCAGGAACCAGAGCCAGAGCAGAAGCAGAACACAAAGAGCTCATCAACCAATTTGAAACCTTCGAAGGAGTCAAATTGGGAACCAAAGACCTCATCCTTGAGGCAGTCGACAATGAGTATCTAAGAGAAATCGAACACGACACATTAGGAATTTTGAACTAAACGCCAAGGCGAATGATCACACACTTACTCACCCGAGGAGGGGCACTTGACTTTGCCGACACCAAAGACCTTCTAGCCGAATGTGACGGAGAATGGAACGTCAGCAAAACCCACAGATCTATTTCAACCGCATCAAGAAAGCCATCAAAGGCCTTGCCAGGAATGGAATCACATTGGATTTGAATGAAAGGAGAGATATTGCACTTTTCTAATTGAAAGCAACAGGTGAATTCGACCCAGCCGTTCGTGAATGGGAAGCAAAGGCAGCAGCAAACAAAACGTTGGCGAATATCAAGACTTTTATCTCAGCCGAATACACCAAAGAGAATAAACAAAACAAACTCTCAGCAAAACATTTCAAAATCAATGCAATACAAGAACAAGCAGAAGCAATGGAGGATCTCATTGCAAATCTCACCAAAGCTCACACTCAACAGATGGAAACACTCATTAAGACTACGACTGAGGCAATAAAGAGATGATAATACTTTTGAAAGACAAAAGCACCCCCACCACCACAACAACGGATGAGGACAAGAAAAAGAACCATGACGAAAGAGGAAGAAATACACCGACGTACCTGTTTGCAAGAACTGCGGTAAAAAAGCACCCCTCCAAAGCAGAGGATGAATGTTGGGAGCTAGAGAAAAATAAAGCCTCTCGCCCTACATCGTGGAAATCGACAAAGAGCACTTGACGGTGTGCGGGGCCTTCAATAAAAACAGAGACGTGGCAACTGGGTGTGATACAAGATAAAGTAAACATGAATCACACATACCTGGTTACAACAAACTATTGGACCCGACTTAATGACAACGACGATGACAACCATGAAGAAAAAGAGGAGGAGATAATCATAATAAAATCCAAACTAGTAAATACAACACAGAAGGAAAACAAATGAACAAGACGAATATCACGAGGCCAAGAACAACGAATAAGCATCAACTCAGATGCAACATCTCATGTCATCAGCGAAGATTTAAACTTACCCAAAGGAGACAAGTCCAATGAAGAAGTATACCTCCTTGACAACACAAAACTAAGAACATTCTGTTAATTGGGTGAATGGAAGTTTTGTTTTGGTTGACGTTCTTAGTTTTGTGTTGTCGGGGAGGTATACTTCTTTGTTCACTTTGTATTCAACTGTGCCTTTCGTGTTTCGTCATTCCTTTATTGCTTGGGTTAGGTCGTTCAATGCATTCACGATGGTTTCTTCTGGTGTTATGGTAGGTGCTGTGATGTGTTTGTGTTTGAAATGTACTGTGTCAGATATCCTCTCACTTCTGGAATGTTTAACATATATCACATGGCATCTGTATTGTTCGCCAGATGTGTGTAAGTACCAACCGTCGACTGAATTCATGGCCCAAGTTCCTTGTCTCTCACTTCTTTCATGTATTTGCACTGCACATCCCATGGGTGCCAATGGCATTTTGTTATAGTCGAAAACACCATGGACATATTGGTATGCTGACACTGTTGGGGCGACATTGGATTGTCGTAATAGATTGAGTGTGAGTATCATTTGTGGGAGGAGGCGGTCCCATAAATTCATTGGGAAGTTATCATCCACTCCTGCAAGTATCGCTTTGAAATGATTTTTAAAGGTTTGTATTGCTCTCTCTGCCAAATTCCGTCTGTGGTTGTCTGGTGGGACTAATTGGATTGTGCAGTTCTTTATGATCTCAGCTTTAAATGTTGCCGATGCTTTGTTGTCTAGGATGTTGGTTGTGGGTATGACCATGCCAGTTCCTGTTAATCTTTTCCATAGCTCCAGGTAAGCCTGTATCATTGCTCCTTCCGATTTTTCTTTAAAGATTCTGCATTGATATAATTTCTGTCAACTTCTACTAACACCATTACATATTGGTTTCCTCTGCTTGATGTTACTGGGAAAGGATCTGTTTGGTCGCTTGTGCATTGTTTCAGTGGCATTGTGTACTTTGATGTATACGTCAAGGATTTTTTTTGGTGGTGCGTCATTGTGATTTGCATCTTCAGTTGTAATTTTGTTTTTGATTCTCGTAGATCTCACGCCTTGTAATTGCTTTTTCATGTGTACCTTTTGCATTTCATCATCAGGGTAGTGTCTCCGCACTGCTGCCGCTGTGAGACCTGGCCATGTAAAATAGTTGCCTGCCTTGATTGCGTTGATCCATGTTTCCTTGACTGGGAATCCTGCTGCCGCATGGAGATACTTGATTGCATGTGGTATCGATGGTAAGCTGTAAACATTGTGTGTTTCTTCTTGTTTTGTTTTACTGTGCTGTGCTGAGATGGTCCACAACTTTTCGCCGTTGTGTTTGCATCCGTGAAGGACTGGAGGTTCCGTCGTTGTGATGGTGACTGTGTCTTTGTTATGAATGGTCACACATTCTTCATCTGGGTAGAATATTGTGGTATACCCTTCCTCTGTCATTTTGTTGATGCTCATTAGTGACCACTTGAGTCCTGGGAGTACGTCTGCTTCCCTGGCTACTTCTGTTAATTGGATGAATGGAAGTTTTGTTTTGGTTAACGTTCTTAGTTTTGTGTTGTCGGGGAGGTATACTTCTTTGTTCACTTTGTATTC
>JALLBA010001346.1:0-10253 GCA_036939675.1 Cyclostephanos invisitatus
AAATCCATTGCCAATGAACAATTTTGTGAAGTCGCATAATGAATTGTCGTCCCCACGATTTTGGAAGGAGTTTTCATTGCCTACAGAGAAGAAGGGGGTGAACAAGTAAAAGCCAGCAATTTGTGATCTGTCCTTCGAGGAGACCATCCCAACCCAGTTTGTCAGTGTGTTTGGCAACAACGCCAGGTCTTGCCATGAATTACCGGTTAGGCTTTTTAAGGTTGTTTCCCCTCGTGCAAGTAGGTACGTGCTGATGACGGATGCAATTGACAGTTCCCCTAGGGTTGTTACCAGCCATGAGTGTAGTTCTCTGACAGACATTTGAAAGAGGTGATCACATCCAGGGTCCTTGCAGCGGCATATGTGCATCGTATATTTGTCCTGCTCGCCGCAGGAGTTGCATTTAGGAGAAAGAGCTCCCTTAGACCAGTAGTATTGTTGCACATTACTTCCGCAAAATTTGGAAACATGCTTGGTGAGCCAAACCCGAAACATCTTTGGGTAGTGACGCATCATATCCTCGAGACCGTCCCACCATACTGAGTGAAAATCTTCCTTGTTAATGATGTTTTTGGAGGCAAACAGGGTCTTGGCGGCTCAGTAACCCCAATCGGACTTCAGCACTAATCTTGGAGATTCGTGTACTCTTTCACCTGATAGGCTAAATTTTACAACCTCCATGGGGAAATGGCCCCTCATCACACATCCGTCTGATATCGCAAGTTGAAGTGCTGTCTATGCAAGTCTGTCTGCTTGATCATTCAAATGCTCTGGAAGGGTGCAGTTACTTATGCCCTTACTCTCCACTGCACGACCTTCCACCCACTCCTAGGCAGGTCTAAGATTACTCGCCGAGCAGAAGTCTTGATAAGACGAATAAGATCCGCCTGCTTTTGTTTTTCTGGAAGGGATGTACGTGAGGAGTTGCCGTGAGATAGGACTCCCCGGTTATCACAATGCTGGGTAATTTGGGGATATTGAGGTATCAAATCAATAGATGCTGCTCGTAGAATAAGTAAGGCCATAACCACCCCCAACAGTTCTCCACAATAGTTGCTTGATAAGTCCAAAGTCTCCGCCACCGCCGATTTAAGGCATCGTCTTGATTCGGTGCAGTATATTATGATCCCAGTAGAGCAGTGCTGGGTAGATCTCTCTGCCATGAATGATCCGTCATGAGTAATGCATACTGTGCCATTAGATAATCCCTCTTGAATCCATTCTCCATCGCCATCATATGACAGGTGATCCCACAGACTACTGCTGCCATATGACTCCAATTTTTCTTGAAACATAACTGGGGGTTGCGATTTGGCAAAGGTCAGCGTGTATGAGCATTATGACGCATGTTTCAGAATGCATACCCACACTTGCATAGTGCATCCCCGGATGGTCCCCGGGCTCGCTCAATGTCCAGTCGTACTTGTGCCTGTGTCGAGTGCTGCAGCTTTGTCTGATGGTATGGATACAATAGGATTGTTGTGCGGGATCGTCGCCTGTTTGATACAGCTGCATCACGTCACCGGTAGTGTACCAGTGGATTGGAAGGTTTGGGCTATAAATATGTCTACCCAATCGAATTGGTAAAATGGAAGTACCTGAGCATAATCACAGAATCGTCGCTTTCTTCCATAATCTCTGATCAGCCAAGGTCAGCTCCTCCTGCAAGAACACGTGGCGGGTCGATAGTTCTGACTGATCGGATATCATGTAGTCATCTAAGGTTATTCCATCACACTTTGAAATGTCAGATAGGTGTAAGAAATTGCAAAAATGCCGGACAATGTTGAGCGAGACCAGTTCCTTGTTGCGGTATCCCAGGCAATAAAATTCTGACATAAGTGCTTGGTCATTTTTGCAGGCACCTAGTAGTATTTCATCATCGCGGAAAGTGACTACTGATTTGAAATAGTTGTCCAGTTCCCACAAGTTGCTGAACCATGTCAACGGTGTGGCACGTTTTCCGTAGTCATTATAGTTCCAATCAAGAGGGCTCCCATACAGGCCAACTTCTATTAGGAAGTTGTTGAAAGCCATCGCGAGGGCATCACTGTGTGCCAATCCTGGAAATCCGCAGTTCCCTTACAGAAAGGATATTTTTTCCGCTAGAGCAATAAGAGGAAAGTTAGGCATTCCCAAACCCTGGTACTTTTCAGGAAGTGTCCTCCATTCTTGCTTGATCTTGCTGTTGACACCCAAAAAGGGTAAGGCCTGCAACAGTTTCGGAAAGCCCTCATCTAACTTCTTCCTCTGAATACAGACTGTCACCAATCCCCAGGATAATGCAGGAATGAGCTGGTGATGAAAGCTCACCCAAACATTGCTGCTGAGGAGTGGCTTGGTGCATAAGCAATCGACCCAGTCGAGTCCCTTCTGCACCATTTGACCGATATGTGTATTGGAGATTCCTGCAGGGGAGAAATGCACTCAGAGCATCTTCGATGCAACCGAGACGCCATGCGTCTTGATGGGCACGTCTGGTCCATCAGGTTGGGGTATGCATATATGACATGGATATGTTTGCCCGTCCTCAGTCACATAAACAAGAGGGGGTGGAAGTTCATGAAGTGATTTTAGCTTTGCGCGTCCTCGTATCCAAAAGTAATCTAGAAAATATACTGAGCATTTCTTCTGTTTGAGTATCCCACCTGACGCTTGTGCTAGGTGACCATAATCCATGGTTGCCCATTGATCATAATTGATTAGTTCTTCTATGTCGGTTGTCGAAGACTCAGGCCAGTGCAACAGGTCTGTATCGTCAACATACATAACTGCACTAAGAAAAAATAGGCGGCCGATGTAGGAAGACCTTATCTTTGCCCCATGGCCCATCCGACGATGCGCATTTACTATTAATGAACTCAGTGCCAGGAAGCCGGGAGGTGATGCTCCGCTACCTTGGCCCAACCCCAAATTCAGACTGGTGATTGTCCCACCGAAGCTATCAGTAGATTCCCCGAATCCCATTTTTAAGACGTAGTGCATTGTCTGCATCGGCGTTAACAAAAGATGAATGGCTGTCTTTGGTATTCCCCAGGCTTGCATAGCAATGCTTGTTGGCGGGTGTGCTGATCGATCATAGCAGTCCCCAAAGTTGCACTCACCCAGACATGCAGGGTGATGGAGATTACGAGAACTATTGCAAAAGAATTGCTTTGTGAGAACCGTGTGGTTACAGTGGCTGAATTTCTTTGCAAAGCATTCTTGTGGAATCCGACCATCCTGTAATGCCACCTGTATCATTCGTTTTGCGAATATGAGTTTGTTCCACCAATTAAAGTCCGCTTCGAGCAAACATATTTCTCAAAGTTTATGGACAAAAACATTCCCTAGATCTTCTTGAGAAGTACTGTCAGTCCTGTACCCCATCTGTCGAGCGATACCCCTTTTTTCACACAGATGGACAGTTTGGTTGCATGGAGGAGTGAGAGGTCAGGACAGCACGAAGTGGCAATATAATGACCAAAGTGAAGGCCACTGTAAGATGACCCAGTGCATTCTCTAGCGCTATTCCAAAAAAGCTGAAAGTCTTCAGGCGTGACATATGTTGCCACATCGGATGGTGAAAGAGTCATATAGGTAATAGATGCTTCCTCAAACAGGAGTCTTGTAGCAGGGTCGAGGTTGTCAGGATAGGTGTAGGTGCCTTCTAGGATTTCCTGAGCCACAGGGCCATTGGCAACGTGCCTGATATCTTTGAAAAACTTCCCTCTGTGACATTGCGCAACAAGAGCGGGCTCACCGTGGCAAAAACTGCTTCCTTGGTCTTGTGTTCGATGTGTCCACCGTCCACTGTTGGAACCTTTACTGCAATTGTAAGTCCACCCCGGGGCTTTCTTGTAGACTTGTTTATCCTACCCCATAATTTACAACTCGCCTCCTTTTCAATGATTCCTGTCATTTTGGTAGCATGGATAGCAACCCCACGCGACATTGATTTCTTCACAAGACCCTTGAGGAACTTTAACCTAAGCATTGGGCTTCCAGTACTTCCAGGTTATGCTTGCACACAAAGAATTCAGTTCTCAACTCATCATGAGTCATTGTCCAAGGATCCTTAACCCCCCTAGATTTGCAATATCAAAACAAATTGCGAGGATCATGAGTTCCGCCTGCCATGAAAGTTTTTACCTGCTTGAGGAGCCAACGCCTGTGAATCCATACGCTCGCATACGGTGACCACTCAAAGTTGTTTCTCTTAAACTTTTGGCAATCCATCTCCACAGACTTCATAAACTGCTCCAATTCAAGGTCAAGTTTGCTCATGCGGAGTTGAATCATTACAGCAGAGCTTCAAGCACACTCCCTATCCACATGAAGCATTTTTTTAAGAATAATGTGTCTGTTTGTAAGTCGATTGAGGAGCACAATATATGTCATCTTTGTCTTGTCAGAGGCACAGTTCAGTAGTCGGCGAGATACCGGAAGGACTCTTGGAAATATATCTCCGAGGATAGATTCAGATGCAAAATCAAGGATGAAAACCCTGTGGTCTCCCACAACGACTATGGGTGAAAGACACACAACTGTACACTCAATACCTGCTGTGCAGAAGACACCATCAATCAGGGTGCATCCTCGAAGATGGGTTGCTGGTAATTTCTTCCCTGTTATGTAGTAACAGATCTCTTTCATGGGTAGCTCATCAGTGGCCAGAGATAGTGCAATAGGACCAAGATAAACACTTTTGTTGAGGTCCCCCACAAAGATGATCTCATCACCGTTCACTTTCCACTGTGCAAGGAGAGTAAAGAGGTCAGTGCAAAACATTTCCCTGGAGTGCGGACTTCCCCTTTTGATTCATGGTACCTTACATGCTGATCCCACACAGTCTCGCCCTTTGTACATCTACTCTTGAGACTGCATGGTTGATATACTATGATCACTCGTGTTGCCTTCCCCCCGCCGCTAACATATATCCATGCCCAGCGACCAAGTCCTGTTGAATCAATTCCCATCAGCGTGACAAAAGAGGCGAACCGGCCTGTTGTGGTAATGCATGTCCCCCCCCATTGGTCTCGTTTGATCTTGTGATCATTTGTATTATACACGTGGCTACTTCTAGTGATTTGGTCGTTGCCAAATAGATTGCAGAATCGATCTTCCTGCTTGGTAACAAATCGCCAATCCATTCTAGTCTCGCATCCCGCGAGTACATCCACCCCGTAATCTGCCATGAGCTTGTTTATTTGTCGTATTTTCTTATGTCGTAATTTTCCCTCAGAGAATACGCTCAAACTGGAAAAGTTCTCGTACATCAGTCGAACCACATTATCCGGTTTCTCTCATGGGAGAGATCCATACCTTCCCATCTCCTCTGACTGTGCATATTCCTGCAACACCGAAGATTGAGCTTTTTAATTGGCTTTGGCAATGGATAAAGTCATCCTGGTAAGTGCAGGAGTACTGATGCCTGTGGTAGGGATCCGCTGGGAATAGTCTATCAGATCGCCTACCGTTGGTGTGCACTCGAGAATAAAGGAGGCACGTCCTTTGATTAGGGCTTCTCTTTGCGCCAGAGACTCTGCGTTGGAGTGTCGACTCGCTCGGAGAAGGTTGCTGTGTCATCTGTTAGAGAGAACGTGTGATCGAACTACCGGTAGGTGTCTCACTCCTTCTATTGTGTTGCTTGCTGTTATGTTTGCAATTCTTGTACTACCTAGTTCCCTACGAAATGCCCAAGTATAAGGGTTTTCCACTCCGCTGCTTGTCATCCACTCAGTGTGGCCCTTTTTGGACATTAATTGGACTCCTCTCCCACCGACTCTGATCCGCGGTCGCCTTCTCTGAGGGTCTCGTCGTGATTCTGGTAGGTGAAAGAGGATGTAATGGGAAAAGAGGTAGCAAGTTTTGGTGAAACATTAGGTCCCTGAGATAGGGGATACAGGGCAATCAGTTTCGTGCGACCAAGTGCCATCTTCATGTTGCGGACTTGTACTATGGTCCCCGGATATTCATTCAATTGTGTTTCTCTCCATTGGAGGAAAGCTGCATATGACTCATGGCAGTTATTGAAGTGGTGAGAAAAAAAATGGGACAGCAGCTGCTGATCTTCTGTTCCAGTCCAGACCCCGTCCATCATATAATTGTATTGGCATTCTTGGGTAACACGCCACACCATCCTAGATTGATTTAGTGCCACCTTATTGGAGCTATCGCACCCCCCACTGTGGATTGATAAAGGTGAGTTGTTGTCCTCCTTTAAGTCGGTACTATCCTCCTGAAATGGTCGAGGCCCAGATTCTTTGGGGGAATTTTTGACGTCCACGATTTCAATCTGCTCCTCCAGTTGCCAGGGGCTGCCCCTCTCCCTAATATTGGTATCGAGCCATTGTACTACCCTGCATGCTGCCAATGAATTGGTAGCTCGTTCCCGCCACACCCATCAGACATATGCAAAATAAGAACTCCAACAGTCATTGAAATGATGGTCAACAAATCGGAGCAACAGCTCTTTGTCAAGCTCCCCTGGCCAGAAGCCATCCAGCATTGCCTTCTCCCTGACACTGTGGGAGAGGTATCCATTACCCCGAACCAGCTGTAATTGCTCGGAAAGCACATGTGGGTCCAATCCCTCTTGGATATGAGAAGGGCCATCATCATCGACTTCCATTCTGATGTTGTCCTTAATGCCGCCTTGTATCTGATTGTTGCATTTGTAAGAGGCGTAGTGACCGGTTTCCTCCAATCTCTTGTTTTCTTCTCCGATCAATGAGACAACCATGGCTTCTACCCTTGCTGACTGATTGGAACTTGCTCCTTGAGTTGCTGCACGCAGTTGTTCTTGTAGAGCAGCAATTTTGACATCTTTGTCGTATAGAGTGTTGTTAAGTTGAGAGTTGGTGTTCAACAGCTCTAGATTTTTGAGAGCTTTGGCATGAATTGTGTACTGTTGACACTAGGCATCAGTACTGTTGGTGGAATTACTGGAGGAGGCTCCATCAAAATCCAACCGCCGGGAGGGGCCGCTGCGATTGGCATTATCCACATCGTCCATTCTATCCCACAACATCATCTCCATCCCTTCCATAGATGCTTGGGGAGTAGTCCCGCCGTCCTCCGTGTCCGCCAGCCACCCTTGATTAATCCCAAAGGCTAATTCGACCTTATCTAATTCGGCGTCAACATCATGCAGTCCTGTTTTCACTATGAGTGTAACAGGATCAAAGTCTGAGGTTTTGGCAAGGATCTTCATAGTCAAAGCACTCCATCAACTTTTGAACCATTTCGAGTCTATACTTCATCACTTGATGCCAGATCAAAAAAACCAACCCGCAACATAGCACTTCATCGTCTTCACTAACGTTGCAGCAAGTGTATTATCAGTGTGGTAGGTGCTAAACCTATGGCTTACTTTGAAGTCGATGAGTAGGTTAATAACTTATTATGAGGCTGTCTACTCGTCTAATGGGTAGTTGTCCCATATTAGTTACCCGTTGGCTTCCCATGAATGTGAAGGCAGCAAACTGCCGTCCTTTCTCACTTCTGCTTGTAGGAAAGTCATAGTATTAATCTTGTGACTAATAGTAACAACGGAATATTTTGTGGTGGGAATCGCTTTGAGCGATGCCCTATCGCCAGATAGGCTTGGCCCTTTTGGGCTAGTCTAACAGTAGGTAAGGATTGCACTTCCTGTATAGTACCCGGACTCCACAGGTATTAATGCATCGAAGAGCTGTTCCCCCACCGCATCAACAAAAAAAAAGATCTCTCGGCAAAGATTGGTAAATTTATGCGCAGGCTTGCTTCCGTCCTCCATCTCTATTTCTACCGACTTATGGACGCACACTATCGTCAGCAGAACTACATGAGCAGTATGGAATGTGTGGATGACATTTAGTTGACGGAGGCGTTGCATCATAATCCAGTCACTCTCTGTAGCGCATCCATTGAATAAAACAACAATGAGAGAGTACCGTCCGATTACCCGACGGTACAGACAAGTTTTGTGAGAGTGTTCCCACAGCGGCCCAAGACGCGGCCATGACCCTTCTGATGCTTCAACTGTACAAACCAGACATCCATTATCTTGGAATGCAGGAAGTCGATTCATGGACAGGTCCTTCTCGGCTTTGTTTTTCCCTCGCCCTTGCTTATTCTGATGCCATGCAACCTTAATTTCTGGAAGTGGAGTTCCAACGTATGTGGGAGGTAGTGTATTGTTCTTAACTAGTTTCTTTTCAATGGTTGTAAGATGCCATATGATCTCAATTTCTACTCCTAGTCTGCAATGCACTGGAAGAACATTCATCAAAAGGATCTGAGCATTTAAGTCTACTGACCGGTGTTCCTTCCACCGAATGGTCAGTCCTGTATCGACTAAGTCCCAGGCAAGCGATTTGCAGGTCTCTTTAATATTTCCGGTTGCTGATACGTAGATAAATTCCCCACATTTGAGGTGACCATTTGTAGTCCTCTTCATCATCATACTTGTAGGGAGACGGAGCCGAAGGAGGGGCAGGGGTCTCCTGTCCAGCCACTCTGTTATGCTCGTGTTTCACATGGATTTATTTGAAGGCGAGCAATGCAGATTCAGGAAACCCATCTTCTATATTGTTGTTGGTTAGTCTGGGGTATTGTGAGCCATCTCCTAGCGGATGTAGCGTAAAGTCTGTGATGGCATCAGGAAGTATCTGCATGAGGGAGGATAAGCCGAGGAGCAATGTTGTCCTCGAGTCGTGATCTTCTAGATAACCCACCTGGAGAAGCCAGATATGGCCTCTGGCACCAGGTGATACTCAGTGATGGATCAAGTACATGTTCCTAGCATTGGGTACCAAACCAACTTCGTTGATGGGAATAGATTATGTGGTGCTCACGCATAGTTGGAAGGATTCAGCGCGGAAACGCAATCTTGTGTGTTCCCCTGTGGAGTTAATGATGATAATCCTTGAAACAGAGTTGATAGAGGTAGTGACGAATGATAGCTAAATTTGCAGAGAGTCCACTCCTTGCTGGTGTGGCTGCTCTCTGAGCAGCAATCTCACCTGTCGCCTCTGATCTCTGTGTTTCCACAACCAATTCTTGTGGGCACGAGACAGGATCGTTCCCCATCGCCACTACATCCTGATCACGTAAACTTGCTGCATGAGCCATTGCAGCCGCTGCTATTTGGTCCTCTTTATTCAGTTTGGCCGTCAGTTTAAACAGAGACCGTCTCAACTTCCCTAGCATTGGTGCTCCTGCCCCAATAAGCACACTCGATTCTGCCGTAAGCTCAGATGTAGTCCTTGTGGCATCCGAGTGCAAGCCCGTCATTTCTGCGGGATTATCGAGAGTCCATGTGACTCCTATTACTTTTGCAGTTTCATTCGCGACCGTCGTTTGAGCAGCCTGATCGAACTTTTCTTTTCTGGCCTGCATACTAGCAGCATGTGCAGCCTCCTCCGTTGCTTGATGTTCGATCTCCTCGTCCATAATCTTGAACGCTGCAAGTTCTTTGGACGTGCATGTGCAATGTGCCGGAACATGGACCGGATATCAGATTGCACCAAAGATTTTGACCCTGGTGTGCTAGGTCTACTACCTGTGGTGAAAGCAAGTGAATCTATGGGTTTGCTTGCTGTTTTATTTGACAGTTTAACTAGATCGATCTCCTGCTTGTCATCGTTGTTTTGACCAAAACCTGTTGACTTCGCCACCCCAAACAAAGAGTTAGTAATGTCATCAGAGGTTCTGTCTGCTTTGAGGGACAGCCACTCATCCAAGTGTATATCGGAGTTCAAATGCAACCGCTTCTGCTCCGCCCATTGCCCAAAGTAAATATAGGAAGTCCAGTCTCCGCAAAAATAACTATCGACAAAGGAGGTGAGAAGTGAAATATCATTATTGCCTGGCCAGATACGATCCATATCATTTGGCAATACTCCCAATTTCATGTGTGCGGATGAAGGTTCACTGTTGTAAAAAAGAGAGGTCGGTCAAACTGGAGTGTGGGGATCATCTTCATGTGACCCTGATCCAGAATTGCTGTCGCCATCATGAGTGGACCTGTCACTATCTGACATGGCTTCTTCTTCCGATCTGGAATCTCTGGATGACAAGGATGAGGCATTGAATTCGTTGACAGGTGGCGAAGCGCCAGTTAAACGACGAGTACGGTCTCGGGGTAGAGGGGAACCATAGTGACGTCCTCCTTGTGCATGTGACTGTCATCCGTAATGGTCGGCAGGGACTGTGTACGATGTCTCGACCTCCGTGCAAGACATCGATGAAACTCTATTGAGGTGACATGTATTATTGATGTTATTAGT
>JALLBA010001347.1:0-10253 GCA_036939675.1 Cyclostephanos invisitatus
CGTCACATGGGAAGTAGGCTGAGATGAGGGACATTGAGAGTGCTTTCCCTTTGATGTGTCGTCCTCTGGGGTCAAACGAATTGAATTTGAAGTTCATTTGTATGAAGCATCCAACAAAGTCATCATTGGGATTGGTGGTGATGGGGGGTGGGGATCCAGCTGCTTTCCACGCATCATAGAAGAGCGGGGAGAGTATAATCGCGACTCCTCGGAAGAGATGTTGACGGCCGCTCTTGCCCCGAATTGCATTGTGGCAGAAGATGTGATAGCCGTTGACATCGACATCAAATTTGTCACCCTCTTCCCATGTTTCTTGAACCAGCCATGCGCCGACATCATTTTGGCGCATGTAATCGATCAGGTATTCAAGCTTGGAGAGGTCGGGGGGTTTGTCCACAAGAATATTGCCATCTGCGTCTCTTGGGCGACGCCAGAGGCCTTGGGCGTTTTGGGTATAGATGGTGGTAAGATTGTGTTTCTCATGTTTGTTATTGCTGTTGTTGCTTACAAATTCATGGGGCTGTATGTTTGTGCTGTGTCCATCATCGCTGAGAGCTGTCCATGGGCGTAGATGGAGAGAAGGATGGGGTAGCGGCTGTCCTATCCTGCTCGTGTCGACCATGAGACATGGAGGAGACAAGAGTAGGATGCCCACTGGTGGTGCCGAGGTCCGCACTATCCTGGTGATAGATTGGCATTGATGGCAGTGAAATGCTCACTGCGGTGGCAAGTGGCATGTGGTGGGCAGTTGGACCCAAATTGCTTGTTGGCATTTCTTGCTGGTCACTAGTGATCGACGGTGTTGGGGGAAAGTTGGGATCATCATCATCATCGAAGGCTGATTCGATTGCTCTGACAGTATTGTCAAGACACTTGTGTGTTGCGTTGAGATCAAGGAGTTCTTCGTCCAGGATGAGTGAGATGGTCCCAGCAAGGTGTTCAATTGAGTCGACAAGAGGTGAGTAGGTAAGGTCTGAGTGAGATGTATCATTCTCGAGGGCATCTGCGAACGCATTGATGGTATTATCAAGGTGCGTGGTAGCGGCGCAGAAATCAAAGAGTGCAGTGTCCAGAATGGTTGATAATCTGCATGCGAGTTGGTCGATAGAGTCGGTCGAGAAATGTTGTGGTTGGATGGAATTGTGGGTTTCAGATGTCGTGTTACGGCTGAGATAGGCTGTGACAAAGCAGTGGCGGAGGTACAGCCATTGGATCGAGGAGTGGGAGTGATGGTGGTAATGGAACGCAGGTGGTAATGATGCTTTCGATGGTCGCGTTTTTCTTCGGCGTCTTGAGCGGCATGTCGCGCACGGTGGTGGGGGGTGGGATTTTTTGGGAGTCGAGCCCTTTTCCCATCGCCGCCAAGGCGTCCCCATCCCTGTGTTGACTGGTGGGGGAGGGATATGTTGAGTTTGGGTTTGTGTTTGATGGGTGGTGATGGGGAAGGTCGTCGATGGCGTCGCTGACAGCAATCCCATGGTTGACTCCTCGTTTGGGGAGAATCATCCGAACCATACTGATTCCTACGTATAAAATATCGTTTTTTCGTCGTTTTTTCGTCGATGACCATAGTGAGCGGCGGAAATAGGTAGGGGCAATTATTGGGTCCGCGGTCGCTCCTCCGCCTCTGTTACTGTAGACTATACCGTTAAATATCGATGGGAGCAATCATGGCTGATCGGATCGGCGCGTACTAGGGCGACGATCGACTATCAGGAGGGTGCTCTACACGTCAACCCCTCTTAAGGTCACTTTTTTAATCTTTTATACCCTCCACTTATCACTCTAACAACTAAAGCATGTGGATCCACATCATCGATCAAGTTGAAAAATGCAGATGCATTCATCTGCTTCTGTATTTCTTTTTACTAAATGCATGCATCTTCGTCACTATTTCTTTTTACCTTCATACTACTACTATAACACACTCTTCCCCGCTTTCAGGCAAGCCGCCAAGCAATCTATTTACACATCACCGCCAAGCATATTTGTTTACACATCAAACAACCACTCTTTCCAGACATTTTTGACCCTTCTTCATTCATAGTGGGTAGAGACCCATGATGAATTGAACTAATGGAAGCACATACCTTACATGTACCCTAACCACATAACTCATTCTTTTCGAATGCTCCTGATCTGATCCTTGTTTTCGGTAAGCAACTTATTCATGAGCTGGATGTGCGATACCTGCCAATACTGGATCATGCGCAGGTTTCCCAGTATGTCTTCGGCATATTCGACACAGCCGCTGTTGACCTAGCTCTCATTGAGCTTCAATATGAGCTCCTCCGTGCTAGTCTTCAGCTCGGCGGTAATATGAAACTCTTCATTGAGGTCCTTCTCGATCTGACCTATTGAGCTCGCCAAGTCCTTGTGGGGCAAGGCCAATGACTTCTTCAACTTCTCCATCTTCATCTTGAGAACTGCGTTTTCTCCAGAGACATCGTCGCGATACACCCTTGCCTCGTTGAGAGATTTGGTAAGATTGGCGATACTCTCGTCCGAAAATTCCTTCTGGGCTAGCATTTCGGCGTTCATACGGTCGGTGACCTCCCTGAGGGCCTCCTCCAAATCTCGTAGTGCGATGCCGTGGTTTTCTTTTTCCACCTCCATCAATTTCTTCATCCCATCCACTTCCGCTTCATGGGCGGACTTTTCATCGTTGATCGAATTCGTCAAGCACTCGACAACGTCCAGCATTTCAGCGTTCCTCTCCTCGCTTACTTTGTTCGCCTCGCCGAGCACGTGATTGGCGGCACTGACTCGCTCGACACGGGACTGTAGCTCCCCGTTCAGTTCGACCATATCCTGCAATGCGGCCATCAAATTCTCGAGCTCCTTGGCGTAATTAGTGTTCTTGGTTCCGAACTCCTCAACCGTCTCCCTGAGCACGTCACTCTCGACCTTGGACATCTCGAGTTGGGCGCTGATTGTGACGTTCTCGGTCGCTTTATCCTCGCATTTTGTGCGCCATTCTCTAATTTCCATGCTCATCTTATCAACCATGCTAGTCTTGACTGCCACGTCGTCTTTCAGCAGGGTAATCTGCGTGATGTGTTCCTTGTTGCTAGCGACCAAGTCCTGGATGGCTGCCTTGAGCTCTTCATTCACGGCATTGGAGCGTCGAAGTTGCTCAGAAAGTGCATCACTTTGGGCAATTTTCTCTTCCAATAATTTGTCCTTTTTACAATTCTCCGCAGAGAGCTCGTCGATGACAGTTTTCTTGACTGATAAATCATCTTCCAGTGCGGAAATTTGTTGGGTGGCCTCGTTTTTACTGATGACAAACTGATCAATTGACAAGGTAAGTTGGCATATCTGCTGGGAGTGGTCCTTGTTCTTTTTCTTGAGACGAGTAATTGTCTTCTTGAGTTCTTTATTCGCCTTTCCCTTGCAGGCGATATCGTGGTGTAGCATCTTCACCTCATTGCTCAACTCAAAAACTGTATCCGTCTCTGCACAACGAGTGGTCAGACATATTATATTCATGTTGGCCAACAAGCTGACTAAACTTACCTTTTACACTCTCAGAATCGAGGAGATCACGAATGCAGTTAATGGCTTGGATACGATCGCGCATCATAATTGCCAGCTGGTCTCCCGTGGGAATAAACCCACCACTTGTACCTACATTTTCGCTTCCGTCGCTAGACTCCGTAGCACTTATCGACTCGCTACCACTTTCCTCAACTACGCAATCAACGTTGAGGTCTTCGAATTCGGCGCCTTCGTCGACGATCCCCCCTGCTTGGCGCTTCGAATCTGCCCTTCGATTTTCATCTCCAGACTCTTGCTCGACAATCGCCTCTTCAGTGGAATATGTTGACTTTTCAACGTCAATGTCTTCTTGGCACTCCGATAGTGTTTGCGAAGTCGAAAAAGTGTCCATAAATGTTTCCGCAGTTGGCGCCATAGAAATATGAGTAGTCTTCTTTTCAAACCCGCCTATCATATCATCGATATAACTCCCACCACTGCCGGTCGATAACGTGTGGATGTCACATGCCTCGCTGTAGGACTGTGGTATAGATGCGTCATAGCTGTGGGAGGTCCGCGCGCTGTCACTCGACTCGTTGTAGGACTGCTCTATAGATTGGTAATCGCGATTGGACGGCACGCTGTCCATCGAGCTCGACCCGCTGAAGGTCGGTGATGTTAAGGTATCATCGCGGGGTTTCAACGGATCATCGCAGCATGAGGGGTACTTAACTGACACTTCGATAGACTCGTCAAGATCTTTATTCGCATCAGCTTCTGGCGTGAAGAAGGCGAACCTGACCATGATTCAGTTTCGAGGTCTAAATATTGAATGTGTGTAGATTGCTCTGAGTGGTGGGAGGGAGATTCGGGGGTTTTGGGAGTTTGTGAGCGGCGTCGGGGTTGGCGGCAAACCCTGGATCAATCGCCGTCACAGCGGTATGTTAAAAGAAAGCAATCTTGAGAAACCTTCTTCTTCAAGAGAAGTAAAAAAGGAAAATTTGAAAAGAAGTGATACTCCTAGAGAAAAACGGGGGGATACGTCGGTCCACCTTGGTCTGGCCGTCACACACAACACAAAATAATTTACGGCCACGAGCGAGGTCGAGAGGAAGATATTTCCTGCCTCTGCCTGACGGCTCTTACAAGAGGAGTAGATTTAGCCCAGCACCTGCACGCCCAATCATGAGCACCGCCACCCTCACCGCCCTCGTCCACCGATCCGCCAGGCGTCTGGTCCTGGCACCTCAACAATGCCGTGCCTTCGCCGCCGCTGGCGACAAATTCGTAAGAGACAAGCCCCACGTCAACATTGGCACCATCGGCCACGTCGATCACGGCAAGACCACCCTCACCCAGGCAATCACCAAGGTCCTGTCCGAGAAGGGATGGTGTACCGCAATGAGCTACGAGGACATCGACCGCGCGCCGGAGGAGAAGGCAAGGAAGATCACCATCAACACCAGTCACATCGAGTACGAGACCGAGAATCGTCACTACGGACATATCGACTGTCCCGGACACGCCGATTACGTCAAGAATATGATCACGGGCGCCGCGCAGATGGATGGCGGGATTCTGGTTGTTGGTGAGCTTTATCAGCCGTCGCTGCTAATGCGTATTTTTTTCGTATGCATGTGTGTGTTGTTTGAATGCGTTCGTGTTGCGTGGCAAAAAGTGATTCACATATCATGTATTGGACATTGCTGGCCTGCAGAATTGATGCGGGAGAAGCGCGATGAAGATGAACCTATCCCATAAACGTTTGCAGTAACCGCTGATTTTTGAGCCGAGCTCAATGGAGCGAATATACTTCCTTGGATGTCCGAGCGCTTCTTTTTAACTGTATCTACTTGTTGACCGATGATGCACCTGCTTTTTGGTGCCGTCAACGATTCACGGTCAACAAATTCTGGCTCGTGAGCAGAAGGCACACGCACTTACCTCATTTTTTTTCGATGTATGAACGTCATCTCTCCCCCCCCGCTTCTATTATGTATCATGCCATAGCTGCGACCGACGGACCCATGCCGCAAACGCGCGAGCACATCCTCCTGGCCAAGCAGGTGGGTATCCCAAACCTGGTCGTCTTCCTCAACAAATGTGACATGGTCGATGACGAGGAGCTCCTCGAGCTTGTCGAGATGGAAATCCGTGAGCTCCTAGACTTCTATGAATTCAACGGCGACGAAACTCCCATCATCCGTGGATCGGCACTGGCCGCGGCAGAGGGACGGGATCCCGAGTTGGGCGCGAAGCGCGTGCTGGATCTAATGCAGGCGTGCGACGACAACATCCCGGAACCAACCCGCGATCTAGACAAGCCGTTCCTGATGCCGGTTGAGGACGTATTCAGCATCGCGGGGCGCGGGACCGTCGTTACCGGACGTATTGAACAGGGAAAGATCAACGTTGGAGATGAGCTAGAAATCATCGGATATGGAAGTAAGACCAAGACGACCTGCACGGGCGTGGAGATGTTTAAAAAATTGCTCGACTATGGAATGGCGGGAGACAACATCGGCGCTTTGATTCGCGGGCTGAAAAGGGAGGATGTTAGGCGTGGCCAGGTGCTCTGCAAGCCGGGGACGTTGAGTACTGCGAAAAAGTTTGAGGCGGAGGTATATTGTCTCAGCCAGAATGAAGGTGGGCGACATACGCCCTTCTTCTCTAACTATCGACCGCAATTCTTTCTCCGTAAGTATTGCTTTATGAAATGACATCCCAACCGCCAAAATTTCCATGGTCGTCTCCCTCATCACTTCTTGCGTCGAAAATGATGTAACAGGAACTGCGGACATCACTGGTGACTTAAAACTTAAGGAGGGAACAGAGATGGTCATGCCGGGTGATAACACGACGCTGGATGTGGAATTAATCACCCCCGTTCCGATTGAGACCGGTCTTCGCTTTACAATGCGTGAGGGAGGCAGAACAGTGGGAACGGGAATTGTCACCAAGATTCTTGCGTAATGGTGATTGCATTCCTGATCGAGATTGGAAAAGCACGATGCACTGAAGTTTGCCCACACGGTAGGGATGCCCTTGATAAACACGAATATTGTATTAAGCTTTTTAAGATCATAACTTGTTACCATGCTGCACTCTGAGCTTTGCACGATCACGATTTTTTTTGTGATTTTTTGAACCAATCTGTCACAAAGAAAAATCAGCAGCAAATATTCTGTTCAAAACCTACGCACACAAACATCGCCATCACGTTCGCCTCGTTGCCAATGAATTCACCTTTTTTATCCACGACAGCAGTCCCTCGTTTCTTCCAATTTTTGCTCGTCAAGCATTTTCTTCTGTACTATGAATGATTCTCAGGCGATTCGTTTCTTTGGGCGTCTAAGGCTCAGTTACCACCCCATGTGCGTCGGCATCTTTAACAACACCAACGACGCTGCCTTCCGTATGGGTGGCCTCATTGTCATCTTCTCAAGCAAGCAACGAAGAATGCCCCGCGTAAAGGGTTTGTGTATCTTTCCTGTTTCGAGCGCTACAATCAACAGATAAACATGAAGTATATTACATTTTATGAATGAAAGTATTTTACATATTCTTTGTTCCACATCAAGAGGGGAGGGGAGGAGAAGAGGCAGACGCGACATTTGCGACATGGGTCATCATCTTGCCGACCATGATCACTGCTCTTTGGTTGGAAGAAACCAAGATACAGATCAGAAATACAACTAAGACAATATTAAAGCGAAATTCGCCTTCTCCACTTGTGAATGAAGCTAGCCCTCTGCTCCTGCCCCAGCTGCTTGGTAATACCACCCTTGCCACCATCACCGCCACCAGCCCCGTTTACTCCATCAATACCTCCATTCTTCTCCGTGGTCATATTCACATCCCTCAGCACGTTGCAGAGCCTTCTCTTCACCTCCGCCATCGGGGGACGATCTAGGGGATCGGTGCTCCAACACCGGCTCATCAGTGCCTTGAGACTCGACGGCCACAGAGGGTCGATGTGCAGGCTCGGCCTTTTCCCGTACAGGGTCACAATGTCGTGGAATTCATCTACACTCTGTATTGACTCGAAGGGTTTGTCAAGCGCGCACACCTCCCACAAAAGCATCCCGAACGAATAAACATCAACCTCCATACCGTACCCGAGCTTCAACGCAACCTCAGGGGCCATGTACCGGCGAGTCCCGCACGTCTCGGTCAAAGGCCCGTACCCCGCGTACGAGCGTGACAGTAACGGGGCGATGGAAGTCGCGAAGCCAAAGTCGAAAACCTTGACACAGTCGTTGCAATCGAATCCGACGTTCGCGGGCTTCAGGTCGCGGAAGACGACTTGGTGGGAGTGAAGGTATTCGAGTGCGTCGGCGATCGAGTATGCTACCTTGAGTCGCTCACACAGGCGTTCGCGCAGCATCGAATCTGCTCGGGCGAATGGGAAGCTCCCATTATTTGAGAAGGCCTGGGGCAGCGGGGGGGATGCGATGGCATGGCACTCGTCCCTCCACTCGACGATACGGTCGGTCAGGGTGGCACCCAGCCGATCGAGGATGATGAAGTACCCCTCGTTGCCCACGCGCTTATTTCGTCCTCTGCCGCTTCCTTCGCCATCCTCCTCCCCTTCTTCCCCCCTCTCCCCGTCGGAGAAGCCAATCTGGAATGCCGTGGAGAAGCTCCCCTCTGCCCTGCCGTGGAGCTGAATGATGTTCGGATGATCGAGGCACGCCAGTATCGCCGTCTCGTGCGCGAGATCCTCGGCGCCGATGATGAACTTGCGCGGCTGGGCGCGGACCGCCGGTCGTAGACACTTAAGCGCCAGGACGTTCGGATTGCGCGATGACGATGACGACCCTTCTACCATCCCACTCACCCAGGTCGAAGATAGAAGGGATGGCGAGGAGGATCCTAGCCCACCCCTTCCTTCTACCCACACCTGACTCACGCTACTGCGATTCGCGGACCTATTAGACGAGCTGCTAGTACGCCCCCTCCCTCCCCCAATGACAAGTAGACTTAGGTCGTTCGAGCAGCTTAGGGCCACGTCCACGCTCGATTCAATATCGTTGTCAATGCCCAAATTCTCGGATTTGTTCCTCTCCGACGGTTGCCAACGCCCACCCCACGCTTCTCCCCGATTCGATGTCCGATCATGCCCGCTGTTTGCCCGCTCGTGGGAGGGGGGTACCCATGTCACCTCGAAGACGTCGCAAAAGTTACCCCGTCCGAGGTACTCACCGATGATGAGGTCGGCCTTGTTTACCTGGGGGACGAGAGCGAGCTTGCGTCGGTCCATCACGGACTTGATCCTACGACGCCGGTTGTGGGAGGTGCCCCGCTCGCTACCAGCCCCCGTGGGGGTATCCGAGTGATCGTCGAGCTCGCGCTCGAGTCGTTCCATCGCCCGTCGACCGACGTACTCCTCGAGTCGACGGCGCTCCTGGGAGGCCGAAGATGCGATCGATCTCGTCGAGGATGACGTCGTCCTACCATCGTCGTCTTTATGCCCCCCTCGAAACTCCCTCGGGGATGGGGAATGAGGGATCGAACCCCGTCGATCACCATCACCCGGGATAGTTGCGGTGTAGGAGGTGGAGTGGGAGGTCTTCGACTTCCCCCTTCCCCCTCCCTTGCGGGACGAGGTAATTTCTCTCGGCACTATTCCCTTCCCCCCCCCCGGCCCCAGCGAATCCCTCGACTCCCGTGACTGCTGTCGACGTCGCAGTTTTTGTTGCTCGTGCGTCGAAGAATTCCGCTTCGACTGCTGCTGCTGCTGCTGATGTTGCCGCACTTCCGCCTCCATTTCCTTCTCCTCGTCGTCCTCCTCCTCCTTCTCCGGCGGTCGCCTCGGTTGCCGCTCCTGCTGCCGTCGCTGTTGCTGTCGCCGACGAGAGTCATCGTCCAGGTCGCCGTCGACCAAGGAGGAGCGGACACCCGCCATGGCCCCCCCTCTCCCCCCCCCGAGGCCCATCCGCAGGTGACCCCTGCGCTCGTCTCCATCCTCCTCGCTGCGATCGAGGCTCTGCACCGTCGTCCTGCGACGTGGCGCCCCGTTGAGATATCCCCCATGACCGCCATCCTCGCTTCCTCGCTGCTGCTGTTGTCGGTGTTGATGGACGAATTCCAGTCTCGGGGCGGTGGACGTGTAATTGGTCGGACGTCGGGCCATCATGTTCGACGTGGACGACGACGGCCGTCCTTGACGTTGTTCGTTGGTCGATCGGCGGCGGCGCTCCTGGCCCTGGCCGGTCCTCGTCGACGTCGAACTCGACGTCGACGACGATGGCTGCTTCTGTTGTTGATCTTGGTGAGCTGCTGGCTCCGAAAACGGCGGCTTCGCGGGATGCGCCATCGCTATCGTCACACTACCTAGCCCCTCCTCCCTACGATATCCCCCTCCTCTCTCTCTGTCTCATTGGTCTCGTTTGACTCTGTTCGTTTTTTGATTTTTCGTGAAATCGCATTTTTCCGCAAACCTAATGTCTACTACGACTGTCAGAATTTTTGAAAATATACACTGGGAACAAGAAGAGAGTGAATGAAAGTTTGCCCGAAGTGTTTCTTTACGTAGATTGAACGGATAGAAATTAGAAGCGTGACTAAATATTTAACGCTAAACGTGTTTCTTCTAGTGCGCGAGGAAATTCTACCTTTTTGGGTAGAATTAATTCCTATCTAGAATCATACGAATTATCGTTAAGTCTGGGCGCAGAAACTGTCGCTGGGAGCTTCATCGGCCTGTGCTACTAGCACTACGGACTTAATAACAATTGAAATGGGCCGGTACCTAAGGGTTAGCTAAGGGT
>JALLBA010001348.1:5859-16539 GCA_036939675.1 Cyclostephanos invisitatus
GAGGGGGGGGGGGGGGGGGGGGGGGGGGGGGGGGGGGGGGGGGGGGGGGGGGGGGGGGGGGGGGGGGGGGGGGGGAGGATGACGGACGGACGGTTTCTCTTGCTTACCGACCTCGCCTCTGCGGACAGACCGACATAATAAACGTCGTGACCATGACGGCATCATCATCTTCGCAATTGGAGTAGGTCATTATTATTACTCAGAAAAAATACAATGCCGACACCCCCCTCCCCCTCCAGAACAAACGCGCCCATATCCCCCGGCGAGGATACGATGAAATCGAGCGCCCGCGTCGTCGTCGGGGGGGTATCCGACCGGTCGTCCCGGCCCTCCACGTCGTCGTCGTCGTCGTCGTCTTGGTTCGAGGACGACGACGACGACGAATCCCTCCTCGCTCGACTCCTCCTACCTCCCCCCCCACCGCGCCCCCCGTCGTGCGATGACGACGACAACGAGATACGCGACGACCTCGACGCTCGTCTCGATCGACTGCGCGTGCGTATCGCCCGCGACGTACGCCATGCCGTCGCCGACGGCTGGTGGGACGGATTGGCGAATGTCGCGTCCGATTCCGGATTCGTCGCATTGGGACCCACTCGTCTTACCCCAAATGTCGACGATGAACGGGATGATGATGACGCATCGTCGTTACCGAGGGCATTCGACTCGACGGGGGGGAAGGCGCACGTTCGCGCCCTGACCGACCTACTGGGCATCGGGAGGGGGAGGGCGGTGAGGCTCACCCTTGCGTCGCTACGGAGCTATGCATCGGCGCACGGGGGGGCGTCCTCCCCATCCGGAGGGAAGGACGACGATGACGACGAGCGCGTGTCCCTTCGTCTGCGTTCCCTCCTCGGTACGGTGGAATTATTCCGACGGGTATTGCTCCTCCATCGCGATCAATTCCTGGCTCGACTCGGGATCGTGACCGAATGCCTTCGATTGGAACAGGAGCGCATTTACGATGACGGCGACGATATTGCAGATGGAGACGACGACGACGAAGACGACGACGACGGTAGTAGTAGTAGTAGGAGGAGGAGGGACGTCGGGAGGTCGTGCGCCCGCTTCCTCGACGCGCTCGATTCCGACCTCCTCGTCGCGAACGACGACCGTCGCGACGCTCGCACACCATCGACGAGCAAACGGGGCCTTTTCCGACTCCTATTGCGACTTTCGTGCGGTCCGGCACTGTCCGGGATGGGCGCATCGGGATATCCCCGTTCTGTGGACGACCTACGCGGTACCGGTCCGGTCGTCGTAATCGGCGGCGGCATCCGAGAGGGAGACGACTATATCCTGCATGCCGTGCGTGCCGCGGCCGCCGAGGCCATGTCAGTGTTGCTATACGATCGAATAGACGGCGGCGCGACGCGACGGGACATGTTCATGATCGTACATGCCGCGTCGCGCTGCGAATCGTTCGATTTCGGCAAGGCGCCTACCCCCCAGACGACGGGGCGTCACAGACGAGGGGTGGGGGGTGGACGATCGTCGTCGTCGTCGTACCCATCCCCGACCTCGTCGGACGCCGAGATGACGAGATGTCGTCTCGACGGACTTTGGGCGTTGATCTGCGCGGGAAGCGTGGGGTTGTGGAGGACGAGCGGTGGCAATGGCTGCGGCGATGGGAACGGCGGCTGCGATTGGGTATCGACCCATCCCTTCTTTTCGGGAATGGATGCGCCTGGCGTCGTCGACGATCGGGGACGACGGGCGCGGGACGAACTCGAGGCGCTATGCCTAAAGCTGCGTTCGCTGGGGGAAAGGGCGCGCGATCGACGCGGGGCGGCCTATGCAGCTCGCACTTTCGACCCCGAGGACGACGACGACGACGGCGAATTGTGGGGAGTCCGAGCTCCGGATGCCGTCGCCCTGCTCTCCCTCGGCTTGCTACTGCGCCTTGCCGGCCTCGAACGCCCCCAGGATGAATTCCTAACCAAGCTCGGCGGATGGGGCGTGGAATACGCGAAGATCGCCAATGACGAATGCGGAGCTTTTGCGTATCTGTACCGCGTCATGGAATCGATGGTCCGAGATCCACTGGCCGGTAATTCTCTCAGAAAGCGCACGACCGGGAACGATGCCCTGGTGTCGGATATGCTAAAGCGCGGTGAATACGAGATGGCAATTCACGGTAGGCTGTTGATTTCGGGCGATGATGGAGAAAATTCGGAAGATTGGGTCGCAAGCGACGCGGCATCGGTGGTATATGCTTCGATCGGCCGGGAAATACTCTCGGGAACTATACGCGCTTTCCGTGATTCGTTGCTGTCCCTTCAATCGCATTCTTCTGCCGTTGAGAACATTGGAATGCTATCTGATTTAGCCTCGATGGTTTATCGCAATTCAAGGATATTATGCGAGCAATTTTGGTCGGATTGGGATGTATTTTGTCAGGAGGAAAGCGATGGCGTAGGGAATGAAAACGGAATGATAAAGGATGGTGGCGAACCAATGTGTTATCTGCTCGATGCATCGCACAGCATGGCAGTATTGACGTTGGTAGAATTGAAGACAAAGGGGCCGCAAGAAGCTGCTATTCACTACTATCTCAAACCATTATCAACTTTTCTCCGATTGATTGCATCATTGTGTGCAGCCCCTTCAACGGTAAAAAGCATCTTGAAGTCGGAATTCTTGCCTGATGGGTTGTTGGGAAGTGTCATGTCAGTCTTGGTGGCACTAGCACCGTTGGTATCTTCTTTGAATAAGACTAGTGCAGGCCAAGTTTCGGCGGAGGACCGCAGCACCGTCCGCTGCGCTACCGCAGCCATCCAATCAATTTCAACACTTGCTTATTTAGGGGGAGAGGAGGCGAAGGATTGGATTCGAAATTCTATGCAAAGCCCGGCCACAGCTGCTGGAGGTCCAAGCATGATTTGGCAAATAGCATCGCAAGTTTTGCCCCAAACACAGAACGCTCTGGAAAATGAATGTGCCAAACACACTGCATCGGCATTGAATCTGTTAATAGACTTGCTAGAAGGTGCCGACGCTGCATTTCATATGAATGTTTGTCTGTGCTTCGCGCCCACTAGGAGAAATTCATTTGGAGACGGTGATCCAACAAGCGGCTTCTCCCCCTTTCTTGCCTATGGCAGCGACGGCGAGATTACACTTGCTGCCATGACAATTCTAAATTGTCTCTCATCGCAGCTGATCCGGAATGTGTTCCACCCGAAAATCGTTTCATTTGGGACGGTTCATGGTTATATCGAGAACGTTGGAGGTGGAGTCATTGTCTCCTTAGATGTATTGTCGACATTCGTCTCGGGTGGCGTGACATCCTTCCCAACGTCCAAGGTGCAAGTGGCCACCGCCCACGCCATCCTGTCATCTGTAACGGCGATATTAGTCAGTCTGAAACAAGTGATGTACCTTCACGAAGACGAAGACGTAAGATGTCTTGCAATTATTACGAGGAATGATATTATTAACGCTCTTTCGTCTTCTACGCCTTTGGGCCAGGTGATCGCCTTCTTAGCCACTGTGCCAACCTCATTGACATTACTGAAAAGCACGCTGTCGTTGAGAGAACTTTCCAAAGCGATGGATTCAGCAGCTGTGCAATATCAGGACAAAAAACAAGATACTAAGTATGGCGCGTGGGGAACGTTTGTGACTCCCAAACGGGCGTCTCAAAGAGCATCCGTGAGAAGGTACAATGAGAATTCAGCTGAGCATTCTGACGATCTCTTTCGGAATGTAAAAGATGACTCAGATCCAAATTTGAACGACGTAGGGATTAAGGCTCTTTCTCTCCTCCTTGTTTGGGGTCAGCATGCAGAAGATATGGCAAACAGTTTTCCCGACCAAAACCTTCTTCAGATCAGTCCATGCACGTTACTACTCAGCAAGGCATCTCCCACTTCTCTCCAAACACATTCTTCATATGTAACTCTAAACATCGCCAACTTGAATTTGATATCAAGACTTGCGAACGTTGCTGACGATGGTTTGGGTTTTAAGTCGGCCCTTTTATCCACCAGGATTTTTAAGATGTGTGTCATACACGCTTCTGCTGCTAAAGATGTTTCGCATGAAAATGCTCGTGATATGGGCTTCATTGACTTCAGGGTTGCGTTGGGAGGTGGAAGTCACATATTCAAAGCCTTACTTTTTGTCTTCGACAGACTTATTGGCGCAGACAGTTCCCAAGTATATTTAGATGGCATGGAACATCAGGTTCTCATGACGTCAATCTTATTGGAAACTGTAGCTTTCAGTGTATCGACCCAGCCGGATCTAGCGAAGTTAATCCTTTTAGGAGATGAGAAACAGGAAGACTGGAGGCTCCTCGACAAAATTTCTCTCTATATTGTGGGGACGATTGATCTAATGAACAATCATAATGAACACGAAGACAGTGTGAGAGAAGATAGGCAGCTCGATTTACGCTGCTTGTTAACTTGCTCTTGTCTTAAGGTTATTTCAGAACTGTGGACATGCTGCAGACTCACATGCAATCAAAACTACAAATCGGACAGTGTCCATGCATGCGGAACCGTGACATCTTATCTCGCCAATTCAAACAGTTCAGGGAGTACACCACTGGTAGCAAACATAGTGGATTTGACACGTGCGCTTCTGTTGGCGATGATGTCTTTGGGGGAGAAGAGTCCAATGCAGGATGAGGTTTCCACCTCAGTGATAAATCAAAAGTGCATCTTGTTTGATCTTCTGACGCGATCCCTAGTTATCATCTCGATGGAAACTAATGTTAGAATTAGCGATAGCTCTCAAGGAGGGACCAAATTTGTTGAGGACCTCTTCGATTCAGGGCCCATGAAGTGCTGGAATGTATTGTTAGCCTCCAACGATGCTGCAGCCTCGGCGGCAACAGCTTGGCTTAAATACCCGTCAAACTGGAATGTTGGCTCGTTTTTGCAAGCTAATCCTCCCGAAGAAGAAGTACCAACTTCTTCTTGGTGCTCCTTTGGCTCTGCATTAAGTCTGACGAAGGCTTTAATGCTGTATGATGTTGACAGCGCCGACTCATTTATTCGATGCAATTCTTTCCATGCATTGGCTAGATCTGAAGCGTCATTTTCATCGACTTGGGCGGTATTTGTTGAAGTGGCAACAGCAAATATTATTGCGGCACGCCCGAGGAGTGAAGTCTACGCGTTGACTACTACTCTTATGGAGACCACAATCGCTTCACTTGCATCAATCTCAGAATCCAAAATGATTTCGGAGTGCTTGTTATCAAGTCGAGGCTTTTTATTTGAGGGGGGAGAAACTAAGCCTTTGGAGGAATTATGTTCGTTGCTCTTATATTCTATCACAGCCCGGAGAGGACTCGTCGCAGCTGACAGTGCACCAATTATTCAATTTAACGTTCTCAAGATGATCAGAGGTCTCTACGAATCTGCCAGCAAGATATTTGCGTTGACTCAACTTGGTTCAGATGCGTCAGCGAATCAAGTAAGCCACCAATTAAGATCTCCCATTTGGTTAGAGTTGCCATTGTTTTTTTTCTGTTGAGAAGGCACTAACTCTATTCTGTTCCATGTTTATGCTCTTCTTTCAAACAGCAGGTTGTGTGCCTGATTCGATTGAGGCTGCTGGCGTCAGCACTCGTGCTCATTTCCGAATTCGAAAGCGCAGAAATATCTCATGACGACATGACGGCATACAACCACCTTCGAATCGGCTTTGTAGATCTTGCAGTGAAAGCCTTGCAATCATTGCAGTATATAGAGATAGGGGGCGTTGACGCAAAAACAACCGAACATGGTTTTGCGCATGCCAAATATGGGTACACCTTTGACGCGACCCCGGAGAATATTGATGCTAACGCTTCGTTTCAGTTGCTCCGAGCATCTTTGACGATACTTTTGCGTTTAGCTCCCACAACGTTGGGCTCGAGCTCTTACATGGATGTTTACAACAGTTACACATTTGGAGTCGACTTCGCCACATGTTTAAAGGAAACCAACGCAATCCATTCTCTGCAGTGCCATCTTGGGGCAGCTTCAAATGTTGCCTCTTTGACATATGATGTTGTCCATGATGGTGCACCAACACGGCTGGTAGCAATTATTCACAACAATGCAGTCGATATAGTTCACTCAATTACAGCATTCTTTCGTACTTTGACTGACTCTGGATCAAGGGTGGTCGACATTCTGCTACTTTTGTTACAATATAGGTGTTTCAGATCCCTTATTGACATCCCACTTTGGAAGATGACCGGAAAAAAATGGATATCAACCTCTCCTGATGAAGCAATATCAACAGTCTCTCGGCACCGTGGGTATTACACTAATTATTCAATGCAAGCTGGAAATGCATTATCTTCGAGAAAAAACAGACTTCTGATGGAGGGGGACCCAGTGCACATGATTTGGCGAGAGGTTATCAGCATCTTTTCGTCTCTGATGAGGTCGGTGAAATGCCAAGTGGATACATATGCAAAGGTGGACGAGCACATCATTAGCCAACTTAATCAAGTCTACAGTGTGGTGCTAGACTTTCTCTGCACTTATGAGAATGAGTTGTTCTCTTGCTTTTCATCGATGTCGAACGAGGCACGAAGTCAAGTTATCTTGGGAGGCGGAAAGACGAAGTCATCATCATTTTCTAGTATTCAGCCGTCTTCATTTGCATTTACACCGAACCTCATTAAAGAGGCCGCAGATGTCTCTTCCCTCTTTGCCGAGCTCTGCAAAGGAGACTCAAGGGTCCTGTTTTCCAGCCAATGCAGCAGTATTCATAGGAGGATTCTTTCGACGAGTCTCGATTTGGCAAAAGTTATGTCTTTATTTCTGGGCTCTATTGGGAATGCTCGGGAGCTCTTTTTGGCGTTATCGAGTGCAAACTCAAAAATGGTACCATCGACCATGTTCGACCATCCAATGCTCGCGGAGGGCATCCCTAATGCGCGTCACGAAGCAATACGCAATGCCCACTTTGCTCATAGTTGTTGCATCCTTGCCACCGCCCAAGATTTCGCCAATTCTCACATCGCAACGACGAAAGCTGCCGAAAGTGCAGCTGGGAAAGACCCAAGTATGGAAAAGAGCTTTCAGATTTTCGTGAACAATAACCTCGTCGTCGAAGTAGAACAGGTTGCCGGTCACTGTCTGTTGAATGCCTTGAATGTTCTGGCCGATACACATCCCGCATCGGACTCGTTCATCTTTTTCTCCCACGAAGAAGTTGCTCGTCTCGATGTTGCGTCGGTGATGAGGCCCGGGACCACCGTCGCACTATGCCCGCAACGGCAATTTCGGCGTTACTGCGTCCATCAGAACAGGGGAGCCGTTCAATATGCGCGCACTATCGGCTGCGACAGATCAACTCGCACAATATCAGTGGCGTACACCGAGTCGGGAACGGCCGCTCAGAACGTTCCCTGGTCATCGATCGTGGGCGTGGAGGACGTTTCCAAGAAGCAATGCATCTTCTCTTACGGACCGAGCCCGAAATCGATTGGCGATGCGGATAACCACGACCCGCCGTCTCTAGGGCATCTAATCCTTGCTCTCCATTGGTGTCGCCATGTTGCGTCTATATCTACTACGGACAATGCGACCAAGTGCTCGCGACACTTGATCAAGTGCGTGGTCGATCGCGCCGTTTCATTGCTGTGCACCGAGGTTCTACTGCAAGATGATATTAGGGATAAGGAACTCTGCGACGACAATATCGCTCGTAAAGTCAACATGCAGTTGCTCGACTTGTTCGAATTTGCGGATTCCGAAAGCACATCTAGACGCACTCCAGCCGGAACCAACGGCCTGACTTCTGTCATGGACGATGATCAACTAGTATCCGTTCGGAGGAATCTGAAAAATCACCTCCAGTCAGCGGCATGTCTGCGCGAGGAGGAACAGAAATTGTGGGAGCTGAACAACGCAGGCTGGAACAGCACGGGCTTCTGGGGCAGTAGCAGCACAAAGCGGCAGGGGCGTCGTAGCCCGTTTCGATTGACGAGGTCATCATCGATTGAATTTCCATAATCCATAAACTATAACCCATTCTATGTGGCTGAGTTTGCTTTTAGCATTTCAACTTCTCGGCATTCTATATAGTGGACAGAAGGACAAGGTATGGTAAGGCGTGGGAGTCAGCCGTCTTTGGGTTGCGCTCGGGAACGATTAAGAGTGGTGTACGATATCTACGGAAAAATGGCGGTAGTTTACTGCCTCCCCGTGTTCCCGTTCCATTATCGGTGATGCCGGCTCATCAGGATAATCGGACCGCTTGATCCCAGATGCCCTCAAAGCTGTACGATGGATAAAATTATTTTCAATATTGCGATGACCACATAACTAGATATCAAGTGACGAGTATTACTTAAAACATGGATCTATTGATAGCAAGTATTCTGTGACCACGGTCAACACTGTAATTTTCACTCTACTATCAGTCACCAATTTATGAATGATGTCAGGACCTTCTTACTCTCCGAGCTTGAACTTATTCTGTTCATACCTCCAATGCTGTAGATCTACATTATCAGTCTTCTTCCAATAAGCTGATGAATCATCAATGGGAATAATCTCTGGAGATGTCCCATGGACTTGGAAGAAATCCTCGGCAGCTTCTTGTGATGGGAAACCAAACCAATCATCCTGGATGAAACAACCACCCAGCGTTAGCTTGTTATATAAGTTGTAGAATACATCGATGGCTGATTCGTAGATATCTCCATCAAAGCGTATAATAGCAAGGGAGTCTATCAATTTAGCAAGCACGGGGATGGAATCATTGAAGAAGCCTTTCGCGAAGATGACGTTCTAATCCAAGAGTCCTGCCGACTTAAAATTACATGCAACAATCTCCGCAGAAAAGTCCAAGTAAGGGATGTTGTCCCAGCCTCTGTCCCAGAACAGACCTCTTTCCCCGGGTGGGAGTCCTCTGAATGACCTAGAGCGCGGATAATGCCGCGATCAAACATGGACGATCCACCGCGCCGCCATACACAGGTTTCGATGTAATCCCCAGAAATCTTGTTGTTGACGACATCCTCCAGGAGGTCCCTCACGTTATCCAACCGTCTGCTTCCTGTCATTGTACCTCCCAGGTAGGGCCAGTCATTTCTTAAAGCTCTCGTGGACAGATTCAATGGTGCAGTCTGTTTGTCATCTTCACTGCTACCAAATGCGGGGACCCTATTTTCGTCTTCACCATAGCACAAACCCGTGACATATTGCTTGAAGAACTCAATGAATGTATTGATGGGCCTATCATTGACAGGACGATCATCGTCGTGAACGATAGTGTCAAGCCAGGCGATTCTTCCTTGAAGTCTCTTGTTCCATGCCTCGGGGGGGGACAAGGCTGTAGAGTCATCGAAAGATCAATGTCAATGCGAGGGCAAAATGCATGGTAGCCCTTCCCCTTGAGAGATCAATGGGGCAATCCTCCAGCTTGTCTTTAATGGCGGAGCCATTAGCGCCGCTCGCACCATGTAGTGTGCGAATAACCGACTGATCTAGCACTTCCCTCAACTTGCTGGTGGAATTATCTGTGGCAATGCTGTCTGTCCCTTGTAACAACGTCAAAATCAAAGTTAATAAGGAGACCCAACAGAAAGGCCGCCGCTACTTGTACCCGGATATTCACACCAGCATAGTATTTGATTTTGAGATTATTATGCAATTGGAGCTCCTCTCAGAGTTGGCTTCTCATTTTTTGGGTGGATTAGCTTCTCTATTTTCTGCGTCTTCGTCTGTACTTTGTTCCCTCGCCACCCATCTCCTCCATTCATCACAACAAAATATCACAAGAAATCAAAACCCACACACACACAGAACAAACGAATCGAAGCAAGCCAAGCAAGGGAGCAGAAAAAGGAAAGAAGAATGGGTGCCAAATCGGATGAAATGGTGGCCATTCCCGGAGTCGACGGCGAACTGACCTCTCGCGCCTTGAAGGCCCTGCTCAGACATCACGAATCATCATCCACCAACGACGCCATCAAAGACGGGAGGAAGAAGGAACAGCTCCTGGGGAACGACCTCGACGTCCAGGTCCAATTCACCCTCGTCCGCGTGCCGGGCAATGCCGGTCCGAAGCCCATCCGCATCGATATTCCCCATCCCCTCGTCAACGTCTGCCCGTCGAATTCCAATTTGGAGGGGGGCGGGTACGATATCAATCTACGCGACGTCGACGCCTGCATCATCGTGAAGGACGCCTCGAAGCCATGGGTCCAGGAGATGATACTCCGCTTTCCATCCCAACTCGGCTGCATCAAGAAGGTGCTGACGTTATCGTCCTTAAGGGTCAAGCACAAGACATACGAGCAGCGACGTATGCTCCTCGATAGGTACGACGTCTTCTTCGCTGACGATCGGATACTCCCCATGCTCACCAAGGCCCTGGGGACCAAATTCTTCAACAAGAAGAAGCAGCCCATACCGGTGAAACTATCGAGACAAGAGGCCCTACCGCACGCGATACGGAAGTGCCTGTCCTCCACCTACATGTACCTTAGTTCCGGCACCTGTCTCACCGTGAAGGTTGGGAATACGTCCATGTCGTCGAGTAATTTGATCGATAACATATCTTCCGTGTGTACCATGGTGCCGAGGAAGGTGCCGAGGAAGTGGAATAATATCAAATCCATATGCATCAAGACTACGAGTAGTGTCGCGTTGCCGATATACAATAAGACGCCGGAGGAATTGGTTCAGATCGCGAGGTTGGCACGCGTGGGAGGGG
>JALLBA010001349.1:0-10249 GCA_036939675.1 Cyclostephanos invisitatus
AATAAAATCATGGTCACTTTGTATGTGCATCGGTATATCGGCATAAAAAAATCGAACTTTTTGGCGAAAAAAGGGCACGAATGGTCATTTTAGCGTAAAAAAAGATGGTGCAAAGCCAGACACCGTCTTCTGTAAATGGCATCGGCCTAACAAAATTACAGCCTTAGAGTGGACTTAAACAAAAAAAATCGGGGTAAGGGAGAGGGGCGGGCCAGGGGTGTACTCGGGGGGTGAAGTCATGGAGCAACACTCAGACACACCCACTGCTTTTGAGGGGGAGGAGCACGGGGCGATTTTCTGGGCAGTTATTTAATGTAGGGTTTCGTGCACACATTTTAGCGACGAAACGCTATCGTACAATGTTCTTTAACAAAAAAAATAGGGGCTTAAATTATCTGGGGATACCAAGAGGCGGGCTGTCACACTGACCCCCTGAGTTTTTGTTTATGTCCACTCTATTGCGGGGCAGGTGAAAAAAATAGGTCCCCCTTAAGATAGTTTGGGGATGAAAATTGACTGATAAATAATTGGTCATTGGTGTTCATGTTACTTTCTTAGTCTCATACTACTTGTTAGTAAAAAAAATAAAAAATAAAAAATCACACCCAAATTGAGGAGCTTATTTCTTGGCCCCTGCCCATGGGATCGACGCTGGTGATAGCATACAACCCTCCATTGAGTGGAGGGTTGTATGCTATTTAAGTTCGGTCATGAGAGATAGGCTCCTTCAATTAGGGGGTGATTAATTGAGGTCAAACGTACAGTACGACTGTCCGTGCCACACTGACCCTGTCTGATGACACAACATCACATCATGATGAAAACACCGCCCTGCGCCCCCCACAATCATCTCCCCCCCTGCCCCGGCGCAGGGAGTGGGATACATCCGACACCCAGCCATTGATGGAAGAGAGAGATACGTGTGGCAACATCAAAACCATCCCATGCACCCTTCGTCTCTTACATTTCATGCGGTTTTAATTATAGCACTGGTTCTATTCTTGGAGAATTCATCCGCTAGTGGAGACGTCAAGCTAGTGCCAGATCTCATCGGTATTGCCATAGGTGACTGGGGTGCGCCGCTGACGTCTCCGCATCTGAGAGATGGGCAAAAAGCCGTGGCGGCCGGCATCGCTACCTGGTTGGAAAAAGGAGCTCAAGCTACAGTTGATAATAAGATTGATCCTTTTATATTATCATTGGGCGATAACTTCTACCCGTCCGGGGTGAAAGATGTAAGTGATATGGAAGAGCGTTTCGAACAATCTTTCGAGAATGTATACAGCCATGATGCTTTCAGTCAGGTGAATTGGTATGTCGTTGCCGGAAATAAAGATTATGAGGATGGGGGAAATGTCACAGCCCAGATGAATTTTCCTGGCTCTTCTCGCTGGAACTTTCCAGACTACTTTCACAGAGTAGTTCGACAAGTCCGGATTTCGACAGACACTGACGCTGTGGGCACTGTGACGGTGGAAATACTTATGATTGACACTACGAGACTATCAGGAAAATTATCAGATGATAAAGGAGCCTTTGCTAGACGTGGATTCAAATGGATCGAACACAAGCTTCAAAACTCGCATGCCGACTTTCTTTTAGTCGCGGGTCATCATCCAGCCCGACTAATCAATGGTCTACCAGAATTACTCGTGGCTTACAATGTGTCAGCCTACATCGCTGGACACAATCACTGCCAAAGACACTACCAGAAAAATGGAGTCCATCACTTTCTTTCGGGAGCAGGAATGGAACTTGATTGCCGTGGGGATTTTATCGGTGGTGAAAATAGTACCGGCGGTTTTGTGTCGTTTCAAGTGAGAGAGAGAAAAATGTTGGTGAGATTTCATGATCAGTCAGGACTCCCATTGCACCTTGTTTTGATAAATTCCAGATTTGAGCGTGGTGGAAATAAAGGTATCGTTCAAATTGGGTAGTAATCCGAATACGATAACGTGGAATCGCGTCCTAGACGTGTGCGAACGACACCTGCGCTAGCTTGAGGTGGGTCTAGGCCCGGACGAGACGTATCAGCCCCGGGGGACCGATAACTGCAATATCTCCCGATCGCAGCATCTCGTAGGACAGGATTCGTCATCGTCGCGGCATCGGGGATCACGGCCGTGCTGCCATTAGCGCGCGACTTGTTTACGCGACAAGCTCGGAATGCAAACTCCCGGTCTGGTCAGACTGTCACGGCCGAATACCTCGGATGCGGCGGCGCTCTCGCTCTCACGTCCTTATGAAGGATGAGATATTGCCCACGCCTATGCAGACGGTCGAACGCACGCCTGTATTGGTCCAAGTGGGACCGTTTGCGTAAATCGTCATCGGCAATTCGAGCATCGTCGTTGATCGACTTGCGCTGAAATTGGTGGGGAGGACGGATACGTCGTCACGGAGGCCAGCGAGTGAAGATAATAATTAATATGATTGATCATACGAATGTGGTGATGCATCCGCGAAGAAACGATTTTCACTCCCCGACTTACCACGTTGTTTCCATGTTTACTCTTTGATGCATTTAATCCAACGGAATTTAGGGTGAATCCGTATTGAAATCATGCCAACGACCGATAGGCCAAAATAACAAAAGCGACTTTTTTCCATGATAATCCCTCGTTGCGCACGTAACAGATTAAAGTAGCAATGCAGGGTTTCCGTCTGAAGGGGTTTGCTTGGGTTGAGTTATCGTTTAATTCTACATTATGTCATCAAATGACCTACTTAGGGTATTTACAACTTCTTCTTCACGTTTAGAGAAGAGACGCGGTTGAGTTTGCACTCTTCACGCCATTTAGTATTTCCTTCTCCAGCTCATCCAGCCCAGACAGCTCCGCACAAGTTGATTGCACACGGAGACCACTGGTGCCTAAGATGGCATCCACCTCTACTTTGGACGGGAGCTCGATTAGCACATTATCGCCTTCAATCTTGACCGGGAATGTGATAATCGCAAGATCTCCGTCGAGCTGGTGTCCATCAGCCAAGGAAAATTGTTTCTTATGCAGTGGACAGGCAACTTTTGAAATCCCCGCAGCATCCCCAATAATGCCCTGTGAAAGAACAAACGCTTGCTTATGGGGGCACATATTCTGAGTACAATACCATTCACCATGTTTGGCATTATTGAAAACTGCCAGCTGAGAATCACCGTAGAGAATTGTCGAGCCAACGTTGGGGGCGAAATCAGAAGTTTTGCCTACTGGTACCCAAGACTTTTCAGAACGGGAAAAGATATTGGTGTCATCTGGTTTCCAATTGGTCTGAGGCTTACCGTCCGCGGGCCAGTCCGTGGGGCGCATCTGACCGCGCATATCGATGAAATCAATCATTTCTTCACGAGACTGATTCTCGTCGGTATTAACGAACTGCTTAAACTTAGCCCGACGCTCAGGATCCTTGACGACCTCGGCCCATTCATCATGGTAGGTATCAACGAGGTGCTGCATGCGACTGTCTAACTCGTCACAAATGCCCAATGAGTCTTCTATGATGACCTCCTTGAGGTGCTCAATGGGTCCACCGCCATTCTTTCCACTTGGAAGTTTTGCTTGCCAGGGTGCCGTCCGTTCGAGCCTGTCAGCGGTTAGAATGTAATACATGATGTAGCGGTCAAGGTACTCGATGACAGTATCCTCGTCAATATCAGTGGCAAGGAGCTCGGCATGGACCGGATTGACACCGCCATTTCCGCCAACGTAAAGATTGTAGCCGTTCTCAGTCGCGATCATTCCGAAATCTTTGCCTTGAGCTTCCGCGCACTCGCGGACGCAGCCGCTGACAGCGCTTTTCATCTTGTGCGGGGAGCGAACGCCCTTGTAACGGTTCTCCACTCTTATCGCAAAGCTGACAGAATCTTGCACTCCAAATCTGCACCACGTGGAGCCTACACAAGACTTGACGGTACGGAGGGCCTTTCCGTAGGCATGCCCGGACTCTAGCCCAACGGAGCCCAATTCCTCCCAGATATCAGGGAGCTGGTGCTTAGATGCACCGAATAAGTCAATACGTTGAGCGCCAGTGATCTTCGAGTACAGATTGTATTTCCGTGCCGTCTCGCCCATCTGGATGAGCTGCTCGGGGGTAATCTCGCCTCCGGGAACTCGTGGGACAACAGAGTAAGACCCTCCTCTTTGCATGTTGGCTAGAGCGCGATCATTAGTGTCTTGAAGTTGATCCCTTCCATCATCAAGAACGATACCGTTGTAAATGGAGGCGAGAATTGAGCCCACCGCTGGCTTGCAAATTTCGCAGCCATCCTGAGACGAATAATGTAAAGTTGACAAAAGTGAGTACATTACATGGCAGAAAAAGGAGGCGGATGAGTCAAATCGTCCATAACTCACCCCGTGCCCGTGCTTCTCAAGAATCTTCTCGAAGCTATCCACCGATGTCGGGTCGGCGTCAGTTCGCACGAGCGCCATCAACTCCGGCCTCGAGAAGGCGAAATGCTCACATAGATTATTCGACAATTTCCCGCCCATTTTCTCAAGCTCCTGGGATAGGATCTTCTTCACGTCGGGCTCGCACCCGCCGCATCCCGTGCCCGCCTTGGAGCATACCTTGACCTCCTTCAACGTCGCCGTCACGCCGAGCGACTTGATCGTGTCGACGATGTTTCCGCGGGAGACGTCATTACACGAGCAAACTTGGGTGTTGGGATCGGTGGATAGCTCCGCCTCCTCCATGACCTCTCCGCGAGCGGAGGCTGGGGCGAGTAACATCGCAGGATTCTCCGGCAGTTCCCCCCCCTTCGTGGCGAGTGCATGAAGTTTGGTGTAATCTGCCGCATCGCCGACGAGGATGCCACCGCGTAGCTTCGTCCCAGCCTTGTTGAAGATGAGCTTGCGGTATATCCCACCGAGTGGATCGTTCCATACGAGGTTCGACACGTCGGGATCGTCCGGACGGGGCTGATTCTCCCCGAACGACGCCACGTCGCATCCGAGGAGCTTGAGCTTGGTCGAAAGATCCGCACCTGTGAATGCGGGGAGCTGATCGAGTCCGAGGTCGAGACCGAGCTCCTTCTCCGCCACGACCTTTGCGCACACGCCCGCCATGTCGTATCCGGGAGCGATGAGGCCGTATATGAAGTTGTTGTAAAGTGCGATCTCGCCTATGGCGTACACGCCATCGACGCTCGTTTTCAACTGCTCGTCGACGATGATGCCACCGCGCTCGCCAACGGCAATGTCGGTACCCCTGGCGAGCTCGTCGCGGGGCTTGATTCCCGCACTAACAACGATCATTTGCACGGGTAGGTCGTCCCATCCCTCGTTGCCGAAACGCAACGCCGAGACGGGGGACATGCTATCGTTGTCCGTGGAACCGTCCTCGCCTACGAAGGATTCCGTCCTGGCGCCGCAATGGATCTGCAGTCCCATGCCCTCGATCACGCCGACGAGGGCATCGTGTCCACCTTGATCGATCTGTCCACGATGTCACATTTGAGCACGATGAACGAGAGAAAGTAAGGACGACGAACGAGCGTGTATATAAATCAACATGGAATTCGGTGAGCAAATGATACAATGCCAAACATAAGACAAAAAATCCCATATAACATTACCTGACGGCACATGAGAATGGGAGCGAATTCGATAATGTGCGACTTGACGTTCATGTCCGCCACAGCCTTCGCGGCCTCGAGGCCCAGTAATCCACCCCCGATGACTGCCGCGCTCTTGACGTTATTTTCCTTGACGTATGCGAGCATGCTCTCGAGATCTTCGATCGTCTGTTTGTTTGTTGTGTGTGTCGTCGACATTATATTTGGACGAGGCATTACGATGTATACGATGTGTGTGTTAGAGAAAAGGGGCGGGAGGGCTGGAATATGCGATAAAAACGACGGCACTGCCATACACTATTACCAACTCACCCTGTAAACGAACACGCCCGGACGCTGTCTCCCCGGTATGGGTGGCACGAACGGGAACGATCCGGTGGCGAATACCGCGACGTCGTAATCGAGGGTCTTGCCGCTCGCTCCCACGATCGTCTTAGTCTGCGTATCGATCGATACCGCCTTGTCGTTGAGTAGCAATTCGACGTTATTCTCGTCGTACCACGGCGTGCGGCCGTCGGCATCGAAGTCGGACGTCATCGACAGCGCCGACGGATCGCGCGTCTCGAAGTACGACGTCAGCTTGACGCGATTGTACGCCGCCCGGGGTTCCTCGCAGAACGTGGATATGATGCATTCCTTGTCCTTGTCGAGATCGATGAGATTTTCCATGAAACGCTGCCCCACCATGCCGTTCCCGATGACGACCACGCGCTTCTTCGTCATGGAGTCGGCGTCCGTGGCATACAGGGAAGTGCGTCTTACAAGGGGGGAGGAGGATGAGAAGCAGGCCTTGAAGGATTCCACATATTCGTTGGAGATGGTCAAGAGGAGGAGAGCGATGTAACCCGACCCCTTCATGGTGTTAGCCGAGCTTAATATACTATCTGAAGTATTTGCGGAGGGTTGATGATGGCAGGTTGATGGCCGAGAGAAAAAGAAATTGTGAGTTCTACGTTTCTGTCTTGCTTTTTGTAGTCATGCTGTGTGTTGATATATCTGGCGCGGTTCCGGCCACTTGCATTCCGTGATGAGTGTAAAAAGAAAGCCTTCCTTGTGCTCCGGCAGGAGGTTCTCGTGCAACCTTCTGATAACGACAGCCCTCTAACGATGATCGGCCAGCTGTGGCAGACATCGAGCAGACCCTCGTCATGGGAACCGGACTCCGGAGTCGGGAATCTGCGTTCTTTTGTTACTAACTCCCACGTCAAGGGTGATTCTACTCGTTATTCCCCGTCCGGTCGGATTTTTTCGAAGATACCTTTCTTGTTTTAATGTCTCCCGCCCAAAAGGTGAAATTAGGGGGGGCCGAGGACCAACGGGGGAGTGGCCCCCCCCGACGCCCGCACCCCAAAACGACGCCACCATGATCTGACCTCGATGATCACAACGATGACAGGCTCGTAGAGAGTAGTAGCGAGTAGGCGCCACCTGCATGATTCTCGGCGCTTTTACTCTCTCTCTTTGGCGCCTATCATAGTGGAATAAGAGCCCATAAAGCCCTCGGGCGATGATGGACGTCCCTCCAATCCCTGGCCCGGGCCATCGTCCACGGGAACAACAACGACGGAGGCACCGTCATCATCGTCATCCCGCCTCGCCTCCCACCACCGAGACGAGGGTACAATCCTTCCTCAGGCGTCATCGGAACGATCCGTTTCGCCGCATACTGATCCCGCCGTTATTCGCGTCGCTTTTCTTTATGTATCTACGAGGACTATTGTTCGGTCCGGACGGTGTCGATCGCGGATACCACGCGCTGCCGCGGGATGCGGTAACGATCATCGAACGGGACGATGCGTCGACGTCGGTTCATTCGATCCCGCCCTATGCGGGAAAATATGGCGAAACGTCTTCGTCGTTGACGGAGCCGATGTCACGTTCCCTCGCTGACGTCGTCATCGCGAACGCCGAGGCGGCGTGGAAGGATAGGCTAGATCGTCTCGATATCGAAAGGGCGCGGGAAAATAATGTGGAGGAGGGGGAGAAGCGACGTAAGCGAATGAAGGAGGATGAGGAGGGGGGACGACGAAAGGATATGGCGTCGGCGGCGACGGTGGCCGCCAACGGCGTCGGCCTCGGTCGTGCCGGTACCGACGAGGAATACGAGGGACGGCGCGTATCCACGGACGGCGCGATGGCGGCGACGACCCCATCCCCCCCCCGGATCGACGATTCGCCGTCATCGTCGCGCCGTGTCGTAAAAATTGACGACGCCGATGACGCGTCGGGATCGTCGGAGGGGGAGGAGGGGGTTGGGGAGGGGAGTGGGAGACGTGAGGGGGGAGGAGGAGGACCGACGACGGGTCCCTCGTCCCCTGATGCGATACGAACGCCGGACGTCGGCGGCGGCGCGACGCGCAGTAGAAGGAGGACGGGCGCGCTTCGGGGGGGCTCCCCCGTAGGTGGCGGCGGCGGCGGCGGCGGCGGCGGCGGCGGAAACGCAAGGGGCGGTCTCTTCGTCCTGGTCGTGACATGCGCCGTCCTTCGCGTGTGCATCGACTTGCTCGTCTCGCGCGTCCTGGGACTGCGTTATAACGTCGCCGATGACGACGAGGGGGGCTACGGAGACCGAGGACGACGGGAGGGCGATGGCGTAGACATAGGATGGCGAGGCGGACGACGTCTCCCCATCCTCCTGTTCGGCCGAATGGGTGCGGGATCGGGGGGGGGGGGCGCCGCATCGCGACTACGTCGCAGACGCATCGCGGATCGGGGATTCCAGCGCTTCGTCGATCGTCTCAACGCGGAACGCGAGGCCAACGGCGAGCGTCGTATGAACGCCGACACGATTCGACATTTAACCCACAGTCGCGACTTCGACGGTAACGATTACGACCGCCTGCACAGCTTCGTTGAGGAGAACGGACCTGCGATGGGATCTTTCCTTAGCATGATGGGAGCCACGGAGGCCGAGATTGGGAGGTGTCCGACGAGGACGGTGAAGGAGAACGATCACGACCTATTACGACACGGCGCGACGTGTCCTGTTTGCCTCGAACGGTACGCGATCGGGGACGTCGTTAGGACGATACCTTGCTTCCACGCATTTCACTCGACTTGCATCGATCCGTGGTTGGCGCAGCGTGCGGAATGCCCCGTTTGTAAGCATTCGGCCATCGGATGAGTCCCGGTACCTCGACATCACTTGTCTTTTGCAAGGCGAATGCTTTCTTGTAGGAATCGAGAACGGTCCTGGTCCGAGCATTGTATTTTCAGTTGTAATTGTAGATGAAAAAAGGATGTTACACTATTGAATTTGATCATTGACTTTAGGACTTCAGCAAGTAAAAAATTACAAACAGCACAGCAATACGGCATCTCATGTTTACACTCAGGATAAATAATGAAAGGGCCGGAGCAGACCAAGTTTTCAATGGTTGTCGTCGTTCTCCACCTCCCACCTCGCCCTCGTCATTGTTCTCTTTTTGAGGTGATATGGTACTTCTCGACTCAAGAACAGCAAGTAACATGTCTCTTGATCCGTCAACATTCATCCTCATCTCGTGAACCTTCCGGCAAAGATCGCTAATGCGCTGGGTCGCGAAATCATCCTTCTTTCCTTCAGCTCGAGAAAAGGCAGTCAGAACATCGCTCACCAAAGTCCCGGGAACATCGTTGAACGATACTTTCTTGAGGATCTCAACCTTAGTTTCCACGATAAAATCAATCGCTGCCTCCTTCAGCAGAGCGCAGTTTTTAGAATCCGCATAGAGGAGGTGATCCATGATATTTTCGACGCTGAAAGTTGTTGCTCCTACGAGACAGGCTTCCGCTTCCAGCTTCAAATTGGGAATCCCATACTTGTCAGATGCATCGATAATCTCCTTCGCATGTAGCTTCATTTCACCAGCTGTAACTTGCCCTCCATAAACATAGTTCAGTAGGTGGCAAAACACATTAGGCGACATGTTGGTCATTTGAATCGGGCACATCTGGTCCCTTCCTGATTCGCACAGCTCGGCGAGTGTGGTCGAACATTTTCGCAAGATCATTCGGTGAGCGTGAAAAGATACTGCCTCTATCCTTGCCACTTTATGTGCATTATTCTTCCCTGTATGTTGACAGACCTCGAATACAATATCAGATGATTCCTTATCCATGTAGAGGTCTCGAACAGTTCTGCACGCCGATGGATTCTTGGGGATAAATGGGCGCGATGCGTTGTCCCCAAAATCGTTTGGTTTCATTCGAACCTCTGTAACCAGGTTCCCTTTGGTCACGGCGTCAAGAAACATGAGTTTTGACCAACATACGCATATTTTCTCCGTCTCCTCGAGCTTGCCAGAAACCATTTGATTCACAACCAGTTTGCCTTCGCAATCTCTGATACACAAACTAAACAAAAGATGGACTCTTTTGTTCGACAAAAGGCGCAGATAGACTTTGGCAGGTCGCTCAAAGCTGCTGCTATCATAGAATTCTAGACGCCATCGATAGCCCAAACATTTGAAGACTGGGGATTTGAACATTACTTCGACATCGTGATAACGTGCCACTGGCAGATCCTTGAATCCATGGCGGCAGTCAATTATGGTTGTCACCCAACCATCCAGAAAATTATGAGCTTATTTTAATGCTTAAAAATGAAGTAGATCCCCCTGGCTAAAGCTAGGGGGATGAGGTGCAACCTGTAGGATTCTACAGGTTTCTGGTATGTCTGCATGATGTATCTTTGAT
>JALLBA010001350.1:0-10249 GCA_036939675.1 Cyclostephanos invisitatus
CCCACAGAACACAAGAATCCCCACCATGGCGAGCGTCCGCCGCCTCTAGCGGTGCAGATTCTACAGTTAATCCCGATCCGATGCAAACCAGACGCAGACGAGTGGTTGGGGGAGGGGTCGGTCGAAGCGATTTACTGGATTTGATTAATTGATGGTGTATAAATTAATTTATTTGCTACTCTATTATCTAAAAAAAATTAAACGTAATTGACGACGAATCCGACGGCCATGCCGCCAGGTTAATACGACGCAAGCCACATATCCCGACGCGACATTTCGAGAGCTTCATGCAAAGCCCCTAAAAGCCGCCACCGGGCAAGTGATCGCGCCGTATCGGCCTGGCGGACGCCATGGTCATCGTCATCGTCGTCGCGACGATAACACAACTCACAACTAACTTTTAGCTAGTGATTATGGTACTTTTTTACTAAAACAAAAGCTAACTCACATCGAGGCACGAAAAGGACCCTCTACTCAACTCATTGAAGCAATGAGCTTCAATAGTGGGGATGGCTGTAGCCATAGAGCTCAGCTAGTCGGTGTTACCCTTGGCCAGCTGAGGGGACAGAAATTGGCGGAGAAATTAATACATAAGATAACAAAGTACGACATGACTTTTATTTTTTGGATGATTGTCGATTGCTTGCTCAGATCCAAGTTTGTAGGCTACACTGCTAACTTTCTGCGACCATAGCTGTAAAGCTGTTAAAGCAAACGGCAAACTGAAACAGTTCCTCAGTGGATGCACTTACAGTGAAGCTGTGTCAAGAGTTAGCCAAGTTGCTCGTGACCAGGATCTTGCTGCACTGACTGAATTACAATCTTGCCATGAACAATTTAAGAAGGTAGGATTTAGGTATGAAAATGCACTAAATAAGTCAAAGATTGCTGCAATGAAGTATTCATATGTGGAGGTAATCGATTCATCATACCCAAAAACGATGGTTGTGAAAGAGACAGAGTCATCAAATGTTTTTGCTTGAAAAGTAAAGTTGAGTACAGAAACATGGTGGAGAGGGAGGCAATACCAAATTGTGACCGGATCTAACGTTTAACGTTTACCTAGTAAATTACTCCTTTCTGCTGCTAATAAAAATATAGGGCAGACATAACTTTTGTCTTTCTTTTCCGTTCTCAGCCAGAGCAGCCGCTGTGTGCGACAGAATTCAGTATTGAATTCCCCATGCCTTCCGTTACTCGGTGGCGCACCCAACCATCACACAGGATGGCCAGGAAAGGTGTAACGGGGTGGAATGGAAAAATATTCCTCCGCGTTTTTGGTCAACTGACTGGATTGAGAAAGGTGAGATGCCAATTTTGCTGACTGGAGAGATGCAAGCCAGAGCCGCTGAGTTGCTGTGCTAGCACTACCTAAAGTGGAGTAATTTACTTCTAGTAGATACCGATGTCGAGGTAGAAGCGTATCCGGATCTGCATGAATGTTATCAAGCACCTGCTGCATTATGTGGTAGTGTTGATCTAGCGTAACCCCCTCTGCCCCACTGTAGTGCAAGCGAGAGTTCCTGGACAGCCATTGTCTGTGAGTGATATTTAGCAGTTTGGAGATTAGGACTTTACCCCACTTGTCAGGGCGAGTTCTCATTCCCTGGAAGATTGGGGTAATGAATACGACCCATTGAGCTGTGATTTGTCCTTCTAGGAAACTATCCCAGCGCAACCTATCACTTGCAATAGCACCGGCGGACAGACGAGGATCATCTCCATGTACACAGTCTCGCATTCACTTTCCATCTTGAGAGAGGAGGTATTCTATGACCATGTTGATGGCGCCTTGATGTGGCAGAGTCATTTGCATCCACTCCTTTAGTTCCTGGACTGACAGGCAAAACATCTCTGTACGCCCCGGATCCAGGCAACGAGTGATGTTAGTGGTGTGTTCATCTTTGAAGTGTCAAACGAGGAGAGTTACCATGGGCGAGCACGCCTTGATTACCGCAGTAAATCCGATGGGACCTGGAGTGTTGTTGCATGCCGTGGGTAGCGGCTTTGATCATGTACTGAATATTTACCGCACCTAGGAGCTCACCGTGAAAATTATCGGCGGAGTCCGACCTCTATGTGACCGCTACTTTTGCCCACTGATTGCTTGCAGAACAGTAAATAATCACTGCAGCCAAACATAATTCCACTGACTCATCCTGCATAAACGAACCATCGTGTGCAATAGTCAATGTTTCCCGGAGTAGACCTTCTCGAATCCACTCTTCGTCTCCATTGATCTGCATATCTTTCCAGAGGTCTGGGCTGCCAAAGGACCACAAGCGCCCAGAAAGAGATTGTGGTTCTATCACAGGAACTGGGAGTACGGCAGTGGAATGCAACATTGCTTGGAGATTACTAACCATCTCTGCACTAGCAAGGTGTGTTCGTGGGTAATTGCTGTCATTTTGCTGGTGAGTCCATTGGAACAATGTCCCGTGTTGGGTCGAACGGCTCTGTTGGACCCAAGTGAAAACTTGAAAGACCTGCTTATCCCCCTCAATACGATACAGCTCACTTGACTCGGGGTTCGTGTACCAGTCCACTGTTAAATGGGGGTGCCGCAAAAAAGGACCGAGCATGTAGGATAGTCTAGTGGCACCCTCGCATAGTGCTGAGATTGCCGTTTGCCATAATTTGAAATCTGCTCGAGTGGGTTCTTCCCGAGGAAACACAAGGGAAGATGTGATCTGCTTGTCAGACGTCGTGTAAGAATCAAGAGTCCGTCCATCACACAGAAGGATATCAGAGACGTGAATGAAGTGTTTATACTTCCGGACAGTATTGAGCGCAGCCATTTGATGACCTTGAAAGCCAATGCGGTGAAATTCTGACATAATAGAACGACTTCCTTTGCAAATGGGAGATATTTGTCGACCTTTCTTATTGATCAAAATTGTCGCTCGATAAAAATGACTCAGTTGCCAAAGATTGGAGAACCACGTTGAAGGCATGGAAAGTGTGCTGTAAACATTGTAATCCCAACCAAATGGATTGCCATACCAACCGACTTCCATAACTGATGATCTAGCCTAGATAGGCCAGATCCCTGAGGTACTGAGGACAGACCGCAGAGCGTTGCACCACTTAGTTATAGCATAGCAGCGCCATCCGCCCATAATTAGTTAAGATGGATTGACCATGAGTAGCTACTTTGCTGCCACCTCTTCCCTAGGGATTGCCCCCCAACTCTTCATCCAGTTGATATCCATGTCGCATTCCCGACACATCCAACCGTCCATCAATTAGACATCCGTCATGGTTTCCATCATGTGAATCTTTGCGTTGGTGCATACAAGCACCCTAATCACAAGTTCTGCTCTCCTGGCCACTGATACTCTACATTACTCGGCAGGTGAGGGTACAGGTGAGAGCCTCCTTCGAAGTCAAGGCATGCCTGTCGCCCTCACTCCACTCCAGGACAGTGCTGTGTTCAAGGGAGGAGATCTGACACAGCCGTTGGCGCCTTTATGACTCCTTCAATGCTCATTCACAGCTCAGGATTAACGATACCTATCATCGCTACTAAACCTTGATGCATCGTCTAAGCATTATTTGGAGTTACCAGTCTGCCAGCTCAGGTGCAACAAAAAAACTGTCACATTCTGATACAGCCATTGCCGGTGCACAATTTCTAGCAGTCTCTGCATTAGGCCGCAGGCCCAGTAGTTGGCACTCCTCTCCAGCTTAGGTGTGTTAGGTCCCAAGCTCTGGTGCCTTCCAGGAAGTTGTCCCATCCCAATTGATCATGATATTCTGAGGCAAGTGAGAATGCCAAGTCTGATTGTATGAACGACTTATTGTTCTCGTTCACTTGGCTAAGAGGTAGGAGGTCAGGAGTCGTTTGACCTTTGGGTCAGTTTGTTGTTCTCCTAGCCATTGCTCCAGAGCCACTACTGAGTTTCTACATATTTCTGATCTCCCCATGTCCCTGCATTGAGTGATATGTGCCATTGATTCATCAAAGCAATTGCAGTTTGGGCATCTGTTTCGAACCTTGGGTTGCATTTCTGTTGCCACATATCGGGAGACCATTCAGTTTGTCCCATTGAAGTATGACACCTGCTTAGTGATCCAAATGCGGAACATTTGGGGGAACAATTTCATTACTTTCTCCATCCCCTCCCAATATACTAAGGGGAAGTCATATGTGTGCATTATTCTTCTCTGATGAAAGAGTTCTTGTGCTACCTGTTCGCCCCAGAGGTGTGTGGTCTCTTGCTTTGGAGAGCTGGCAATCCTTGTCTTGCCAATTTTCAGACTGACCCCCTCTGCGGGGAATATAGGTCAAATGAAGGTCTGGCTCACAACCACCTTATCAGGGCCTCTGACACTAACCGGTCAGTGCAGACATTCACCTTTTGTGCCAGTGTCATCTGTGTGCTACGTAAGTGCCTGTCGGTGTGACCGTACACATGATACAGCTTACTCCCTGGGAAGTAGAAACTAGATTGAAATATCTTAAAACATCGGCTTGAGCTTGTTTCTCCAAGAGTGGTTGTTTGTGTTGTGTGCCATGTATTACGATGTCCATATTGTCGCAACCAAACTCCGGGACTGCCGACCCTACTACATTCCGACCTGTTATTGCCACTTTGACTATCAGTTGCGTGCAGCAGCCCCCTAGTATCTCCACCTAATTTTCTGCAGTTCATTTAGTGCTCCTCTCCACCCAAGTTATTTATGTATACTTCCTCTCGTTGGAGAAGTAGAACACTGCTGCGCATGAGCATATGTTATTTGCTACCACCATTGGCATATACGAGCCATCATGTCCTATAGTCATTTATCCGCACATGAGTCCTCGGAAGATCCATCTGCAATCTTCTCCATTGTACTTAAACGAAGACCACAATGTGGGATTGTCCCATGTTGCCAGAGTTTCTAGAAGTGTTTTTGGGGTGAAAACCTGATGGGGAATCAAAATTGACCAAGATGAATGGTATCGCAGCGTCGTTCTGTTCCATGACCAGATGCTTACCCTCTGTGTTGGAATGTAAGTGTGTAATCCTCTCATCCGTCAGAAAATACATGCTGCCAAACCTTGTAGCACAACCTACTTGGGGCCGCTTGTAGACCTCATGATCCTTACAGTGCAGCCACCGATATATTTGGGATGCGTCCCTCAGGTTGGTGAGGGTCCCTTATATATTCTCCTAGTGGAATCCGTAACTTGGTACCGGAAATGGTGATCAATCCTATTGCTCTTTTCCACAGCTCGTGTGCCTGCCGGGTTGGCTGTTGGAGTGGGAAGTCCATCCTGCTTTTTCCCTCTAGTCTTGTTGTCATACCAGGTTTTATTGTGAGTCTGTCACATGAGACTAAATATCCGATCGAGAATACTTTCTTCCAGTGGTGGAACCTATTTATTTCTATCAACTCCTTTGATGTAACGATCCCAGTGTTGCATATAGCCCCCATCATTGGCTGATCATCTTCTCTGTATAGGGGGATAGATGCTGCTGTCGGAAGAGTCAGAGTTACTCCAAACGCCATAGTAGTTGCCAGAGGTTCTTGAAAAAACTATGCGTGGCAAGGCACCATCCTAGTGCCAAGTAGGACTTCCGTAACACACTTCCCCTAACCCCAACCTCCATCTGAAAGACCAAGTATGCTGAATCCAACATCTTTCCAATGATGCTCCCTGGTTTCTCTCAGTGTTCTCTAATGAGGTGGATTTCTGCAATGAGAGCATCTATGTTTGGACTGGGAAGTGCAAGCCCTTGGAATCGTAGACGTAGGGGAGGGTGCGGAACTCCTTAGTGATATGCCTGTTGACACGCAGCATAGGGAAGAGGTTATACCAGACTAATTGAAATGTCTTCAAGTTTGTCTGGGTCATGGGTGAACAAGGCTGTGCCGTATATCATCTTGGGGTACAGTTGGTATCTGGTCCCCATCCATGCATCATGTGGCGAGGGGGTGCGAGCCTTGAGGCAACTTGCATACTCAAGCCCTGTCTTCTGTATTTGATCAACATGGTATGTGAAGTCGCCTGTGGGACATACATAAACGCCCAATTTCTTTTCCGGCTTGTCAAAGGGATTCAGGCCAATAGGAGCGCTGTCCCCCACTGGTTGTGGGATCTGTAATGGCTCTTGTGGGAGTTCGTCCAGTGACTTTAGCCTTGCTTCTCCTGATACCCATTTCCATCCTAACATGTACCAGAAGCACTTTGCCGGCTTGAGGGATCCACCACTCATGTGTAACAATCCTACCCAATCGTCTGTTGCTGACTGTACCATCTCCAGGAATTCACTGTCCGTTGGGGTGGTGCAAGAGATCAGAGTCATCAACATGTATTAATTACTGCCATCAGTATAAATGCATCCTTACTAAGCCCAGTGAGGAACCATGCTCCGTGGCCCTCCTTATGGTAAACATTGATCAGGAGTGTGCATACAGCCAGGAAACCCGGGGGAGATGCAACGTTTCCCTGTCCAAACCCCATTAGCGGATCATCTGAGGTACCTCCAAAATATGTGGGGCTTTGTCCAAATGCCAACTTGAGGTACCATCTCATCATCTGTAGCACTGATAGCATCATTGCCACCATAACCTTGTGCACCTTGAATGATTGGAGCGTGATGCTGGCAATCAGATGTGCAACTGCATCATAACAGTTGGCAAAGTTGGCACTCTCTACTGCCGCTGTACGGTGAAGTGCACGGACTATGTCACAGAAAAGCCCAGAGGTCACTACTCCTTCCATTGCCTGTAACCCCCACTTTGCAAACTGCTCTACAGGGATGATATCCTCCTGAAAGGCCCTGTCCATCATTCTCTTGGAGAAGACATATTTGTTGAGCCAGTTGTGATCAGCCTCTAGAAGGCAAATTGCTCTCATCTTATTGATATGTATGTTACCAAAGACTTTCTCTAATAATACCATCAGCCCATTGCCCCATCTTGCCAGGGGAACCCCCATTGTTGCTGCCAGTGTTATTTCGCTGCATGGAGGGCGGATAGGTACTTGTCATGCACTGTAGCCTTATAGTGACTGAGGTGACATCCTGATTCTGATGACTGTAGGTCCTCTTTGGCATGGAGCCAGGGTTGTGACAAAATCAATTACCTCCTCTTCGGACATACGTGAAAAGATGTGGTGTGCCTCCTGTAGTAATGTCTTGGTGGACTTATCCATTCCTTCTGGATACTCATACATGCCCTGGAGGACTCTATCTGCCTCCTCTGTGTCTGCCAGATATCCAAAATCTTGGTGTAGGTGTGCGTCTTGGATTATTGGAGCGTGGTGGGCCATCCTGTATCTCATGGCAATATGATTGGCTGCATGGGCTTCTACCCTGCCTCTGGTAGCATACATAAGGTCTCCTGCATCCTGTGGTACCCTCAGGCATGTCACTGCCCCGCCACAGATTGGGCTGATGGTTCTTTGTAGTCCGCTGCACCTCTTCCACAATGATTTGGTACAAAGTATACCCACAATCGCTTGGACTGCCACAGTGTCCCCTCGTGTGCATGCCTAATCCAATCTCAATCACAGATGCTTGTTGAGCAGCTTTGGAGTGGACTCTTTAAGGGTATGTAGACGTCGCACACACTCTTCTTCATGCTCCATCACCTCCACTGGGGACATCGAAGTTGGGTCTGGGACATTTAGTCATCGACATGACCGAAATAAGTTACCTGCATGCTCCAACTTGCCCTCGTGGAAATGGAGTTGTATTCAATGGATCCAGAGTCCTATTAGCGGACTAAATTCTATGCTCCTATCTTGGAATTTATTACATCATTTCTCTGCCCCTAGCATGAGGCAGGTAACTTCTTGATCCCACTGGTTGAACATCAGTTGGAACTCTGAAGCACTTAGGTTGGCGTGATTGCGTAGTAAATATTCAAGCTTCTCAGAGGAATGGTGAGGGATGAGAAGTTGCTTTAGCATTGTGTTGTACTTCTGTACCGTTTGCGCTACCTTGCACCACAGCGCCCAGCCGGAGGGTCACGTCGTCTTTGGATAGTCGGTTCCAAGGATGGAGTGTGCATCAAAGTCATGCACCTGAAAATGGTGATCCCCATTTCCTGCACCATGCGGGGAGAGATAGGAATTAGTGCATATTATCTCAGGTGTGGCGAAAGTCTCCACTATTGCCACCTGACCCATCTGATGGCTATTTGGGGCTTCCCGCCCTGTAGACTTCAGTGTATGTTTGTCCATTAAGAGTCCTTCCAATCTCAGAGTTTGGGCTAGTTTCCCTGTGTACACATTCTCATTCAAATCAGCAAATAAAATAATTCCCTCCCCAGATGATCTCCATGCTCATAGCTGAGTTATTAGTTGAGTCGCAAATGCCTTCCGCAGTTTGTGAATATTCCCTTCTTTCTGTCCTGCCATGTAGCAACTGCCCTTCTCGCCCCAATCGTACCCAGCCGGATCCTTGGCATGGCTGGTATGCTGATACGATCTGCGTTCTATGTTATCCCATGCCAACCTGTATCCATGACCATCGTCTTTGCCCCATGTGATCCACATCCGTTGCCATAATGTAACCTGCCAGACAAGTGAATGCTGCAGTGAGTGTGCCACCTTGCTGGTACCTGATATGCTGTTTGTGGACATTGTGTGCTGCTGCTACCCTGGTGCTTTTATAGGCTGCAAAAATATTGTCTGGGCGGACACCATCTGGGGCCATCCTGGCATTTATTCTGTGTTCAAGGATGCTTGATCTGTTGTGAAGATTAAGAAGCTTTTTCTGCTTTGATTTGGAGGGATTAAACAGACTTAAGCTATTCACATTCTCACATCCGAGACGGATGATATTGTTGCCTTTATTGTCTGGAACGAACCCGTGTCCCCCTTTGCGCCACTGTTCCAGGAGATCTTGGACCATCGCCTCCTCCTTTGTGTGAGCCTTGTATATTGTCTCTGCCATGGTAGTGTATCGTACTGTGTACACCATGTGTGTTAAAGTCTCCATGTCCTCCTGCATCATTGCAGATCTGATTCTGTCAAAAGTTGGTGCCTGCGCCTGTTGGCAAATGGTTGCCTCATTCCTAAAGTGCTCAAGGTTTCACTGAACCCTGACCTGTGTGGGGTGTTTGTTCCACCATTGGCAGGCCCTCTGCTGATCCCTGAGTTTATCCTGTTGTGTCATGTGTTGCCTTCTTTCCCCCACAGTTATACAAACCTGATCTGCCTGTATTGTGTCAATCTCTTCCAATGTAGCTCCCTCCCAGACATTGTTGTCTTCTTGGTCATCTGCGTTGCCCTGTATTCCTTCCCTAGGTTGTGTCATCACGTGTATGGCCTGCGGCCAGTGTGACCTGGTGTCTAGCTCTTCCCTCTCCCCTTCTTCCCTTTCCCCTCTTTGTCTGTGATTATTATTTCTGCTCATGTGGTGACTCCCATCTTGTTCCCCTACATCTGCCCCCGGGAGCCCTCCTCCAGTTCTGTCTTGCCCTCTTCCCCTGGAACCATTTCATGGAAGGGTGTCGGCATTCCTAACCTGTGGCCGGTGGGACATGTCTGACCCTCTACCTTCCCCTAGGTGTCTGTAATTAATTTCTCTGCTTATGTGTATTTTTCCATCTTGCTCCCCCACATGAGCCCCCAGGAGCCCTCCGCCAGTTCTAACTTGCCCTCTTCCCATAGAACCATTCCACAGAAGAGAGTTGTGAATGCCTACTTCACGTCAGCCACCGGCATTCCTGATGGCAGCCTTGTAAGGGACTAAAATCCCTGCACCGCCCCACTCCCGGATCCCGTCTGGCTCTGAGGCTTTCGGGCTTGGGGGGGGGCAGTGCTTCCACTTGGCGGGGGGATGCTGGTCTGGTGCCTGACCATTGACATCAACTGTTCGACTTTATTGATACAGGCACGGAGATGAAAGCTGCTTGCCCTCGTCTCCCAGTACAATTGTTTAAGCTCTGTACCAGCTAATATCGAAGTTCTGCATATTCGAAGTTACGGAATGAAGGCCCCCGTATAGTCGAATATACGGGTTTTTCAAGACCCTTATATTCGAAGTTACGGGTTTTGAGGTCATTTTGTGAAGCTTTTTGAAGCGCATATTCGATAGTACATGGTCGAAGAAGCCCGTAAATTTGAATTTAGGGGCTGTAAAATTGAATTTACGAGTTCTCCATATTTGATATTAGGGAAAAACTGGATAATGTACCGGTATTGGGGCATTGTAATTCCCACGGTCTCACCGAAATAAAAATAATTCCCAGTGTCTCGTTTTTTTCCCGACTATCTCCTATGTCTAATGAGAAAGGCCATTTTTGCATC
>JALLBA010001351.1:0-10248 GCA_036939675.1 Cyclostephanos invisitatus
TGGAAGAGTGAACAAAATGTTCGTCCAATTTGTCATAGATTATATTGCGCTGTCTTTTTTGACCGATGCGTATGTTGTGCATAAGACTGGAGTTTCACCGGCACCATATGCAAATGTTGAATTCTCACCTGAAGAGCGCACTATGTTCCAGCACAATCAACGTTTGTTGATTGTTTATGTTTTGGATAGTACTCGTCATGACTCTGTTGTTGGCCATTATCTTAGGATTATAAAGAATAGCAGTGTAGGATGGTGGATTACAAGTAAGTACGAAAAAAATATTTATGTTGATTCATATTATTGTATTATTTCACTAACATCAGCGCCCTGTCTACTCATAGAGCCAGACAAAGTATGGAGTACATCCATGGGATATATTAATATGTTTCAGCAAGGAATTTGTTCCGGTTGGGACGACTATCCCAGGACCAAGGATGGCAGTTTGTGGAGTTTATGAGCACGCGCCCAAAGGGAAGGGGTGAAATGAACTGCAGGTGGAGTGGGTGCCACCCCCCCCCCCCCCGGCAACCAAAAAGGACGGATTTATTTTGAGCTGCTGCATGTTTACCTTTCAGAAAGATTCATCATGAATGCTGCCGCAGACCCACGGCCACCTCATCCTTCTAATGAGGTGAGCACATTGCCGTGACAATGCACTTATGTTTGTCTTTTCGTGCTCTTATAGAAAACTGATCTATCCACTCTGGCTTGGTCGTGACCATCAGTACAATATCTTCTTTCAACTCGAAAGGGCATTCATCCTTCAAGCTAACTCCAAAGCAGACACCGACATCAATGATGCCGCCAAGATCTTCCATCCCGACCAACCAACCTACGCAGGTCTTCCCCTGCTCCCAAGTCGATATGCCTCACTGATTCTTCCCTATGACTGGTTCCTTCCCGGCAAAGAGCAGCGCCGTAAACACAGGCATCGCGTGTCTCGCGGCACGATTAGTTTTTGTGATTTGAGCACCTTGGTCGCAGCTGCATATAAGCACATTGACAATGATGCCAAGTTTTGCTCCCAAGTTTGTGCTACAGGGAAGATCGGGTACAAAACTGCCATCCAAGAGTGAAGGCGATGGGGTGGGCAGCCGGCGCCCCGTCTGCAGGTGACGTCAAAGAAAATTAGCGGTGATAGGACTACCATTTAAGAGCGGGGACAATTGGGGGGGCAGCTGGGGCCTCTGATTTTGATTAAAATGGACCCTGAATTGCAGACGCAATGGTCAGCCAATGATAACATTGTCCAGCCTCTGACAAATGCATTAACACTCACAACAGGCAACCATAACCATACCATCATGCTGTCCCCCATGACTTGCCATGTTCCACGCACCTATTCTTAATCCTATCTTTTGCCAAGAGTTTGTAATGATAGACATGAACAAACCTTTGGAGGATGGCCTTATTTTTGGTGATGCACTCACTGCTGTAGGTAAGGAAAATATCGCCTGCATGAGGGAAACGCAACCTTCATTATGCCCTATCCAATTGGTGCTGGCTTTTGCTGCCTTTCACAGTGTTTCTTGTGATCCAAATAGCTTTGTTGACAACGATGCTATGGGCATGCACATCAGATCTGCTGCAAATAAAGAGCAGATCGCTCGCGAGAGGGAAATGCAACTTCCAGTATTCCAATTGGCTCTGGCTTGTGCTGCTTTTCGCAGTGTTTCTTGCGATACAAACCACTTGGTCAACAACAATGCCATGGGCATGAACATCAGATCCGCTGCACATAAAGAGCAGATCACTTGCATGAGGGAAATGCAACCTCCACTTTTTCCTAATATATCGGTGCTTGCTCTTGCTGCCTTACGCAGTGTTTCTTACGATAGAAACAGCTTGGTGGACAAAGATGCTATGAACACACACATCAGATCTGCTGCACATAAAGTGCAAATTGCTCGCACGAGGAAGACGTATCCCCCATTGCCCTATTCTATCGGTGTGGGGAATGCATCCCCCGATATGTCCTATTCTATTGGCTTGGGGAACGCATCCCCAAGTACACCCTACTCAATTGGCGCTGGTTCCTGCTGCACCAGACCTAGTTCATTCTGTCAGCGATCTCAAAAAGGTGGAGAGATTTTGGATAAACAGTAAGGAATTTTTGAGGTCCATGGTTTCTCGTGGTACCGAAAAAATGATCAATAACGCTGCCATGGACATGTACATCGAATACAATGCATTTGCCAATCAGAATAAAGATCATCGGGCATAGAAGAGCAAATATTGGGTCTGAATCTACGTATAATCCCTCGCCATATGAAAAGTAGTTTAGACAGGTCTTTACTCCGCTTCCGACAACTAAAATGTTTAATATTATATTAGTAAGCTTAAAGAGAAAACCCAAAATTCTGGAGAAGAATCCATATGGTTTTCTTTCGAGCTATTTCCCAACCCCGGAACGTTTTGAAGACTCTGATGATAGCGCGGTGTGGCAAAGCCATCATTCAGAATATACCAGTCACGTGAGGTCCAATTCAACCCACAAATTCGGGAGGGTTAGTCGAATTCCAATAGTACTGAGGGTGAGTTACGACTCCAGAGAATATGAGGACCAACAAGTCTCTTAATGTGCATTTAGGGATGAGAGATGCAAGAAAACGCTGTGCATAACTTTTCATGGACTAACGCTCACAAAAGTTCCACCGAGGGCACGTCACCCGGCGTGATCACCATGACCCTTTCGCTATTTTCTGGAATCGCGTATATCCTGCCATCCTGTCCAACGAAGCCACCCTGCCACTTATCATCGACTTCTGGAAAACAGCCTTCGCCGACGTAATCAATTCTCAAATACGACGACGACATCCCGCTGTCATCGTCGCATTTCCGGTCGGTATTCACACGCAATACACAATCCATGTTGGCGGGGACCGCATAGAAACTATCGTCGACGTTGCTCAGCACCCCACCCTGCCATTTGTTGATGCTTCTTGGCACGGTTCCGAAGGTCGTCGCCTCTTTCTTTACGGGGTCTATCCGCAATATCGAGGTGGCGTCGCTAGGCATGCCATAGATACAGCCATCGGCGCCGTAGCTCCCGCCAAGCCATTTGTATCGAAGGTCTGGCGCGTCCTCATCCCCGTCGTGCCGTAGGATCGGTATGGTGCTCACCCGCCACGACTCGTCCTCCACCTCCCCAATAACACGGGCAGGCGGGGCCGGGTTGGTATCGATGCACAGCACCTCGTTCGCGTGGCTCGGGAACGCGTATATGACCCCCGTGGACCTCGCGAGGAGTCCGCCGTGCCACTTGTACCCGCCCGGGGGGAAACTCCCAATCACGTCGACAGAGTCGGTATTTGGATCGATACGGAGCACCCCCGTGGCGGCGTAGGGTGGGGAGTAAACGCACCCGTCCAAACCCAGAATTCCACCTGGTCCATAATATGGTGCGTGCGTTTTATGTGTCAATCGCCGCGATGATGATCGGAAGAGGAGGGGGGAGAGAGTGCGCGTGAGAGAGAAAGAACGACCCGAGATGAACCCGTTTCATGTGAATATTCCGCCGTTATACCCCAATCGTCGTCGTCGTTAAGCGTCCTCGACGAAAAATTCACCACTCACCGTACCACTTGTTCCGTCCCCCGGACCACGACAGATCCGGCCCGATCGTCTCGACGACCCCAACATCATCGGACCCACAGTCGAGTCGTACCTTCAGGACCCTATCGGCGTTGCTCGGGGGGCAGTATATCGCCGCGCGAATATGATCGGACGTGGACGATGATTCCGCGACCGCGCCTCCGTGCCACATCCACCTTCCCCCGTTCGCGCCGCCCTCCCCCCCCCCCTCCCCGCCGTCCACCTCATCATCATCCCCACTGTCATGGTCGTCGCCTCTTCTCCCCCGGGGACAATTCGCATCGCAATCGGGCGGAAGCGGCAACACGCGCACGTCTCCCGCGTCGAGGCCCATCCTCAACACGCCTCCGGCGCTCCAACTCGGTATGCCGTAGAGGTATCCGTTCCGTATCACACCCCGTAGCCACTTGTACCTCCCGAGGCGATGTCGTGCCGGTAGCGGCAACGTTGATATACTCGCCCTGGCACCTCCTTCCGTCGCATGCGACGATGACGCCGTCGTCGGCGGGGGGGGGGATATGCGTATGATCGAATGAGAGTGGGAGGGTATGCCGTATATGTCCCCCGTAATCGGATCGATCGCGCCGCCGAGCCACTTGTGATTTCCGACGAGGGGGGTGGACGTCGTCGTCGTCTCGCTGGGAGCGTTCGTGTCAGTCGTGGTCGCGGTGGCGGCATGGAGCGTCCCGGCGAGACGCGACGCGCGACGTCGACGCGCCGCGTCCTTCTTGTCGCGCTTGCGCTCCCTCCTCGGATTCCCCCCCGTTACTGCCGCCGCCACGTCTCCGCGCGATATCCCCCGTTCGTCGTCGATATCATCGTCGCGGGAGGATGGCGACGACGACGAGGATGCGAAAGCGACGTGGTGCGATGGAATCATCATCCCATCCGTGGCGAGGGTCGTCGTCGTCGTCGTCGTCGTCGTCGTCTCGTAGTGGGACGTCATTCGTCGTAAACCGCGAACGCTAGCAGGACGCGGAGGACGAGGCGGATGGAATGCGGCCACTTCTCCCAGTGGGAAAAGGGCGATGACGATGATAAGGACCGGGAATATGAGCCGGATGGGAGGAAATGAACGACGTTGTTGTTGGCGGCGACGTCGGTATCGTCGTCGCGGGGGGGGGGATGACATCACACAGCGTTAAAACAAAAAAAGTGCGAGCGGCGGGTCGGTGCGACCGGTTCCCCGAAATACGTCTTACGTATCTACTCAGTTGCGCGGGAAGGCTTTTTGGCGCGCCCAGTGATAGAAAAAACGAGAGCGTCTGTCCGTGTCATTTTTGGTCGGTCGAAGTACCATACGAGAATACGGACATGTGTACGTACGACTTCATTTAGGGGGGGTGGCTAACACCTAACAAACTGCCGCGCCGAGCACAAAAATCAAAAAATGCTCACGTATTGTAACACAAACAGACATGGCACAGGCTGCCCCAACACCCCATCGGCCCATCCTCCCGACGCCCCCGCCGCCCGCCCGCCCGGCCTGCCTCTATGACGAATAGTACAAATTAATACGGAAGGCATCCTCTCATTCTCCAAAGAGGGGGGGCGCATCGGAAAAATAAATCACCATCATCGGTAACGCTTGAGTATATAGTAATTAATATACACAATGCAGCTCCTCGACGGTTGTCCCATCCCCCAGGCCCAATTCGCATCGCTGTCGATACTCCTGCGCATTCCCCTCGACGTGATAGACGACGAAAACGTCGTCGTGAAAAAAATTAACGACGAGGGGGAAAATGGGGATGCGATCGTCGTTCGTGAAATATCTCGCCTTTCCAATGTCGTGGTCGATCGCGACGTGGGCAATCTCGACGACGGCGAGGCCGACGAGGCCGGCGGTCCGTCGTCATGTCGCGATGAATCGAAACGACGACGACGACGACGACGACGACGGCATGTTGGTATTGGTGGCGATGAAACGTCGACGCCCCCGATGCGACGTGCCGTGATTAGGGAGGATGTGAGCGTGGTATCGCCATTGACGATATTGCCACGATCGTCGTGCGGGGGCATCATCGACGGACTCGCGCGTCGTGTATCGTCCGAGCTTCTGGGGACGATGCCGCACGACCACCGCGATCCTCTGAGCGATGACGACGACGACGACGACGACGACGACGACGACGATGATCCCACGGACGACGATACCGATGGCGTGGATCCGAAGACTTCGTCGTCGTCACCGGCGGCGGCGGAGGCGAAGAGGGGCGGCACTGGTCGCGTGGTGAGATTCAACGACGTCGACGACGACGACATCGGGGGCGATGGTAGCGGGGAGTGGCGGAATGGAACGGCGGTTGCGCCGACGACGACCACGCGATACCGTCGCGCATGTATCGATGACGATGCCGCCGCCGACGTCGATGGCCGTTGTCGTACGTTGCCGCCGTTATCGGACGTGAGATCGTACCGTCCATCGCGACGGGAGGTCGGATGCTCCCTGGGCATGACCGTGTTTTACGTGTCGATGCACGTTCGCGATGTGTCCATCCCGTCGTCGTACGCGGACCGCGATGGAGACGAATACGACGACGCGTCGTCGTTGGCGATGTTGACCAAAGTCGCCTCGGTGCTCCTTCCCGGAATCGTCACGGGGGGGGCGGTGGACGATGACACGTTGAAAACGAAATCGACGACGGCCAAGACGAGGACGACGACGGATGGAATCCTCTCGGGGGGGGGAGGGGGGGGGGGAGTCGTCATACTCGCCGTGGGCGTTACCGGTCCGGCATACGACGCGTACGGCGCCTCGCACGACGTCGCGTCGAATCTTCCCGCGAGGCTTCGCGAGTGCATGACGACCCTCGCGACGTTGGACGCGGTCGTCGACTCGCCGTCGTCGCCCACGCGACCGATGCGCGATGCCTCGTACTTCCATCGCCTGTACTCGGCCATGCTCGCGACGCTCGTGGACGACGACGACGGCCTGATGCGCGATCGCGACGAGATCGAGGCGCATTCGTCCGCGACGCGCGGCGTCGGCGGGGTCGACTGTCCGAAATCGGGAGGAAACGAATCGTCCGCGATCGTGCCGTCGGGAAATCGCGACGTCGCCGCCGCCGCCGCCGCCAGGAGGAAGAAGCTATTCACCTTCTCCCGCCTAAGCAGTGGCAGGGATGACAGCGCGAGGGGGGGGTCGTCGGATTACGCGCTCGGGGGTATGCCGTTCGGGGGTGACGCGATCGACGGGGGGGCGGGGGATGTACCACGCCCGAGAACGAGCAACGCCGATATCGTCCGCCGGACGGCGCAGCGACTGGAGCTCCTCTCGATAGTCGACGACGAGATGGCGCTGCCCGTGTATTCCCACGCCCCCGCGTGCAGGAGGACGACGTCGATACCCTCGAACCACCTCGTCACGTCCCCGAGGAGGTCGAAGGTCGGGGGGCACGTCTCCGTCCCGACCGGACGCTTCGGGCGTCCACCGGCGCCATCGGACCTATCGGGCTTCGAATATCGTGCCCGGTCACTGCCGCGACATCATCATCGCGAGACGCAGCACGGCGGGACGTCGATATCGGGAACGACGGCTGCCACGTCGATTATGGGCGGCTCGGACGACGCATCCGTCACGACCGAGGGGGACGACGCCACTGCCGCCACAGTAGGATCGAGGCACACGACTAGTTCGTCCTCTACGTCGTCGTTTGTCCCGACGCTATCGAAATCGAGGAGGGACACGTTGTCGATCGCGGGATCCATAAAATCGAGTCGATCGAGATTCTTGCAGCGGAAAGGGAGAGATAAGAGCGGCGAGGGGACGAAAATGACGCATCAGGCAATGTCCAAGCCCCCCCTGTTCCATCCCCAGCAACGATCACTTCCTCAACCAGCCTACGACCCCTTCAGTATGGACGACTTCGACGAAAACGGAGAGGACGATACAATCGCGGGCGAAGGTCACAGTGTATCCTCCGTAACAACTCCCACACGAGACACTGATTGGGCACAGACTACTCCCGGTGATCATACTCCGATGACTCCTGACGATCAATCTTCGATGACTCCGGACAATCATACCTCTATGACTCCCGTCGCTCTGGAGAGTTACGAAATCATCTCCCCGTCATCATTGTCTCCTCCCGAAACACCGCAAGATGATATGTATACGTCGCCGACGTCTCAGGCGATGAAAGCCACTATCCGCAGCGCATCAGACGTTGAGGAAAGTGAGAATATCATGCATTCCATTCCCGAAAGTGCACCATCGACGATCATGGAAGAATCCCTCGCCGATGCTGAGCCTACGAAAGACATGGCCGTTAGTATAGCAACAAAGGAAGAGGAGAAAATTCAAGACACTTTGGAGCCGAAACGGTATTTGGACATTGGTCTGGCACTGAACGAAGATTTAATCTGCGAGTATCAAAGATCGAAATTGTCTACGCTCTCCGTGGACGGGACGGTTCAAGTGAGCGTCAAGACGAGGTACGATCAAGAGACTTCACAGCTTCAGCGACAACAGCCCACCGCACCTTTCTCCCTAATATTTATGGATCAGTCTGGCCACATTAAGGCATTGCAAGAGAACAAAAAATTCGTCGAGCACGTGGTCCAAGATGATATTGTCAATAGGGAGTTCGCTTACACCATTAGGCTCCCGCGTGAGGACGAATACTTTCCGGTGGTGCGCTACAAATGTGGCATTTCGCTTCGTCCTGTGCCAATTGTAAGTCTGACCCTACGCCATGCCCATTGGAATTCTGATTTTTTTAATCGCAACTTACCGATACTGCTCTGTTGACGATGGAACAACCTCAGCGGGTCCAAATCCGTGTAAAAACTCAGGGAAAATTCTGCCGTGTCGCGCTCCAGATTAGTTCGAACCCTCAGAATCCGTCAGCCCTTGTAAATCTGACAATTATAATGAGCGTACCAAATGGATTGCGTGGAGAAAGTCTGATATGCAACCCTTCCGGCGGGGTATGGAATGAGACAAAACGCGTCGTGCTCTGGTGCGTATCTGAGCTGGAAGGCGGAGAGAAATTTCAGTTGCAAAGCATATTCGAATTAGAGGACGAGTCGCTAGATAGCAGCGAACTGGAGTTTCCCGTCTTGGCTAGATGCCAGTGCACGGGTGGGCAATTAAGCGACGTCGTTATGGAGGTCTCGAACGTTTCGGATACGTACCGCCCGGCGGAGGTGTCGATGAGTATAGCACGGAGATTTCGCGTCTCTCACAAAGAGTCAAATAAATAAGGCGCAGATAAGAGTGCGCCGCTCAACAGTAAACCTGCCGGTGTGCAAACTGCTCTAATCAGTATCAAGACGATGGGCTGTAGCTTAATGACCCAAAGAACCTGTCATATGGAATCGTTTGTTGAACAAGACCTGAGCATCGCCAAAAAAACTGGCGAATAGATGCAAAAGAAGCTGAAAGTATGGAAGGTCGTGGCGATGAATCTCAGCGATGTGCAAGGTCCCCATATCTTACGTGCTTAGTGGAGTTCCACTCAACATAAGTATAGAAGCTTCTCAAATCGAGGGAAGCTGTGATACAGCAAATATTTATCACAAAATGAAGGGAGGGAGAACACCGAGGAACTGCTGGAGGGAAGGGATTAATAGGACAGGAGGGAAATTGACCCAATGAGCAGAGATCACCAGGAATATTGCTAGGTGAAGAGCTTATTAAATAATGATCGTTAAAACAAGACCTAAGTAGATAGCAAATCAAGGCAACAAATCATTCAGACTGGCTAGTCGCTTGTGAAGCAAGTCGGTCATTCCCAAATCATAAATCATAATCGAACACTCGTCATTAAGATCTAAACTTTGGCGGCGAAAATCACAACTCTGCAGAATTCATCGTAACAGCTGCTGGATCAATTAATAATATTAATGCAAACCTCAATATTTATTAATAGTAAATGTATCTCTGTGATCATCTGACACTTTTGATGTGTGAGAAACCTTCCCCTTCATTTGGAGCCGGTCATTGCCTAATAAAGGTGTATTAGAACAATTAATTCGGAACGTCATCTTGACCCGTCCCCGAGGCTGATCATCAAGATTGAATAGGAGAATGCTGTGACATGTGCTGCAGTGTGGTCCGCCAAAGCATCGGATTGGAGAACACAACACACTCACTGCAAACTACCCACGAGGCTCATTGTCAAGTGATTGAAAGGTATTGCCATGGAGTACATCGTTGCTAGCTTTAATATTATCTCAAAGAGTGAGGGCATCAAGAATGTCAGCAACACTTTGCTCTTGCAGATTTGTCATTGCGCCCATCAGCTATCTTTCGAAGTAGTCTCTCCCCAGCGGGAGAGTTCTTACTGAGATTCTAGTCCGGTCAGGAGCTGATTGCTATGTTGGTCATCAATAAACAAAGGCAGTTTGTAACACCAACCACCAACAACCAACAACAATCCAATACACAACATTGTCATAGATCATGGCATAGTGGCGGGAAACTACCTCGCTAAATATCTGATTCGCTACATAGCCTTGTACTATTGCTGATGTATGTAGAAGGTGACAGACAGTCCCCTGGACCTTCAAGGCTTGATAAGAGGTTTCTTAGGTGATGGATGACGATGCACATCACTTTGTACCAACCTTTCTATGTAAGATCTGTTACACCGAATAGTTAGAATACTCATTTTAATAAAATGGGTTTTTTACTACAGCCCTTTTCGA